>VZTZ01009535.1:1355-19459 GCA_013400955.1 Drymodes brunneopygia | reverse complement strand
CCAGTTTGGGAGTGGAGTTTATCCAGTTTAGGAGTGGGATTTATCCAGTTTGGGAGTGGGATTTATCCAGTTTGGGAGTGGAGTTTATCCAGTTTAGGAGTGGGATTTATCCAGGTTTGGAGTGGGATTTATCCAGTTTGGGAGTGGAGTTTATCCAGTTTGGGAATGGGATTTATCCAGTTTGGGAGTGAGATTTATCCTGTTTGGGAGTGGGAGTTATCCAGTTTGGGAGTGAGATTTATCCAAATTGGGATTGTGATTTATCCAGTTTGGGAGTGGGATTTATCCATTTAGGAGTGGGATTTATCCAGTTTAGGAGTGGGATTTATCTGTTTAGGAGTGGGATTTACCCAATTTGGGAGTGAGATTTATCCACTTTAGGAGTGGGACTAAAATCCGAACATTAAACTCCTTTCTCCTCCAGGACATCCGCGGTTCTGGCTCTGCTGCTCCCCCTCCATTGATTTCTCTGCTGTATTTCCAGTCCCCCCTGGAGCTGGTGGCTCCATCCTGTGCAGGGCAGCCCCTGTGGATTTGATTCCAGGACAATTCCTGTCTCATTCCAGGTGGAGTGATCGAAGCCTTCCCCTTCTCAGCCAGCATCACCAACCTGACAGTGGATCTGCTGATAGAGCCCACAGGGGAGGTGACCCTGGTGGCATCTGGGGACCAGCTCCACGCCGAGGGGCCCCTCAGGTCCTCTGGCACCACCATCCCGCAGCGTTCCGTGCATCCAGAGGTTCTGAAAGGTCTCTGCTGGAAAATTGGGGAGGCCTGCAAAGCCAGGGGAGTGCTTGGCTACTTCTCCGTGGACTTTGTGGCTTTCAGCCATCCCCAAACGAGGGAGCAGCAGGTGAGTGGGGCAGGTTTGGTGCCTCTCTCTGTCTCCCTGAGATAAGAAATGCCAGCTTTCCTCTGGAACTCCAAAAAACATCAGGAGAAAGCTCTGCCCTTTGGAGCAAACGATTTCCAAACCCCACTTCTCCGTGGACTTTGTGGCTTTCAGCCATCCCCAAACGAGGGAGCAGCAGGTGAGTGGGGCAGGTTTGGTGCCTCTCTCTGTCTCCCTGAGATAAGAAATGCCAGCTTTCCTCTGGAACTCCAAAAAACATCAGGAGAAAGCTCTGCCCTTTGGAGCAAACGATTTCCAAAGCCTGGGGTGTGTGAACTGAGGAAAGCACAGGGGTGTTCTAACAGCATCCAGTGCACAGCTGATGCATCTCCTTGATTTTCACTCTCCTGGCATTGTTTCCTTCTGGAATCCTCACTGAGGACCCTCAGGGTTTGAGATTGGAAGGGAACATGCCTGGATTTTAAGGCTGTGGGGAGCTTTGAGGTTTTTGCACTGTAGGGTGGCTGTGGTGAACCAGAGGATCAGAATCATCATGGAATGGTTTGGGTGGGAAGGGATCTTAAAAATCATCTCAGTCCAACCTTCCACTGTCTCAGGTTTCTCCAAACTCCCTCCAGCCTGGCCTGGGACACTGCCAGGGATCCAGGGGCAGCCACAGCTTCTCTGGGAAGCTCTGCCAGGGCCTCCCCACCCTCCCAGCTGTTTCTCAGCTCTGGAATTCAGATCTCAGTCACATTTGACTCCCAGAATGGATTGTGCAGAGCATTGCAATCAGAGCTCTGGAGAAGCCACAGTGGACGAGTTCCATGGGAAGTTGCTTTAGAAGGATTCAGGATTCATTCTCACCCATGGAAGTCCATGGGAGTTTTGCCAGTTGCTTCACTCAAGCCAGGATTTCACTGAAATGCAGGAATGGTTCCTGGGTTATGGAGGCTGTGACATTTTCTGGCACAAACCAGGACACAAGAAATCATTTAGTGATTGTTGGGACCTCTCAGAATTCCTGTCTGTTCCGCCTTGGTTTTCTTCCCTTGTTCCCAGCTGGTTTTTTACCTTAACATTCCCTGTGTTTGTCAGCACCTGCCACAACTTTAACATTATTTAAGCCCAGGTTTTTAAATGTAACTGGATGTAGAGGCAATTAATGAGGCCATCTGCCTTGGGAGAGAGAGGGAGAGCTCACACAAAGGCTCGTGCTCCTGAAAGCCCCGTGGTTTTGGCAAACAAGGAATCCTCTCAGCCCCTTGGAACATTTGCTCACTCATTTCACAAGTGTCCATTGAAAGCAGGAGGGGGAAGGCCCAGATGCATTTCCTGGATACTCAGGGAATTCTTTCCAAGTGTGCTTTGCAGAAAATACTGACCTTTGGAGCAGCAGGAGCAAAGGATGGGTGAGGAACAACAACAAGAGGGAGCCTTGGCTGTGAGATCCAAGGGGCAGGGAGGGCTGGGACTGCACACAATTCCCTGTTTGCCTCAGGAGTTCATTTCCATCTCAGTTCCAGGCACCTGTGCCTGGATCCTGAGGGGAGGGGAGATGGAGAGGCTGCTCTCAGTGTCGTGGGGAGGAATTAGGTGCATCATTTGGACTGAATCCCTTCTGATTCCCACTTCTTTTTCCAAGCTGATCATTCCAAGCAAAGCCTTGGCCCCTGGGAGTGAAATCCTGCCCAGTGCTGAGTGTCAGATCCCAGACAAATCCTCTTTGAGTGGGAAGATTTCAGCACATCAGCTTCCTTACACAATCATTTGGAGAAGCAGGATCCTAATCCCCATTTTCCGTGGATCTGATGGCTTTTGGACAGCCCCAGCCTTTCCCAGCAGTGAGTGAGGGAGCATTGGAAAAACTGGTTTGTATGTCCAAGATTTAATGTCAATATTTAAATGGTGACATATAAACATATAAATGTTTATATGTCAATATTTAAATAATAATTAAGGTTAAATATTAAATCATAATTAATGATATTAAATAGTAAATTAATATTTAATAACAATTAAACATTAATGTCCAATATTTAATTGCTGGGGTTGGACAATTCCCACAATATCCGAAGGTCTCTCCAGGCAATATCACATTTTTAATGTGTTGTTTTTCAACAACAGCCACGGTGTTGTCATCAACCCTCTCCCAACCCTACATCCAGCAGGACAGGGGAGCTGCAGAGCCCTAAAACCGAAGTTTTTGGGAGCATCCCAGCCCATCCCAGCAGCTGCCACGAGATGGCAGCCGGATGAGAGCCCTGCCCGCGCCGCCCGAATCAATCCTCGTGGAAATTTAAAAACTCATAAAAAAACGCTCTCTTCCCAACTCCCCGGCTGCATTAATATTTTACTAATTGACATTTTTACCGTATCACTCAAGCACTTCTTTAAAAACAGCCCGGGTGCTCTTTACAATAACGCGGCCGTCGATAGCGAACAGTTAAAGGGGAGAGAGACGAGCTGTAATTTAGTAACTCTTTAAGAATTTATGTTTCCTTCCCTTCTCAAGTTTGCATTCTTGAAGCTGAGGCGTTTTTATGGAAGCTGTAAAGAATTCCAGAATAACTGTGGCTTTATTCACTGGAGATGCCTTCAGCTGCGTGTGCCAAAGGAGAATCTCCTGGAAGCAAATATTTCCTTGGATAAACAGCCAGCAATTCTTGCAGGATGCATTTCTAACTCTTTTTTTTTTTCACTGATGGGATTCTGGAGAGTCCTAATCACTGCTCTGCTTAGCTTGATTTAAACCAGCCTTAAATCTATCTGAGATCTTAACTACTGCCTCTGCCTTTGACCTTGGAAAATCAAATGTTAGTTCTAGGCTGCTCTGTTGCAGTTTCATTTCTGNCTTTGGAGCAGCAGGAGCAAAGGATGGGTGAGGAACAACAACAAGAGGGAGCCTTGGCTGTGAGATCCAAGGGGCAGGGAGGGCTGGGACTGCACACAATTCCCTGTTTGCCTCAGGAGTTCATTTCCATCTCAGTTCCAGGCACCTGTGCCTGGATCCTGAGGGGAGGGGAGATGGAGAGGCTGCTCTCAGTGTCGTGGGGAGGAATTAGGTGCATCATTTGGACTGAATCCCTTCTGATTCCCACTTCTTTTTCCAAGCTGATCATTCCAAGCAAAGCCTTGGCCCCTGGGAGTGAAATCTTGCCCAGTGCTGAGTGTCAGATCCCAGACAAATCCACTGGGTTGAGTGGGAAGATTTCAGCACATCAGCTTCCTTACACAATCATTTGGAGAAGCAGGATCCTAATCCCCATTTTCCATGGATCTGATGGCTTTTGGACAGCCCCAGCCTTTCCCAGCAGTGAGTGAGGGAGCANTCTCAAGTTTGCATTCTTGAAGCTGAGGCGTTTTTATGGAAGCTGTAAAGAATTCCAGAATAACTGTGGCTTTATTCACTGGAGATGCCTTCAGCTGCGTGTGCCAAAGGAGAATCTCCTGGAAGCAAATATTTCCTTGGATAAACAGCCAGCAATTCTTGCAGGATGCATTTCTAACTAATTTTTTTTTTCACTGATGGGATTTTGGAGAGTCCTAATCACTGCTCTGCTTAGCTTGACTTAAACCAGCCTTAAATCTATCTGAGATCTTAACTACTGCTCTGCCTTTGACCTTTGAAAATCAAATGGCAGTTCTAGGCTGCTCTGTTGCAGTTTCATTTCTGAACATCAATTCTGAAAATCCCCAAGTTTCAGGTGAAAACTCCTCGTGTTCTGCTGACTTTCCTTGCAGTCCTATCAGGATTTGGCACCTCCAAACACAAATATGTGCAATTACATCTGTGCCCTTTTATGAAAATGAGGATGGACTCACTCAGAGATGTTTGTTCATCTGTAGGATTTTATCATTCTTTGCTTAAACTCCACCTTTGCACAGATCATCTTTTAAGAACTCCTGATTTTCTGGAGGAGATGATGATTTATCCTATCCAGGCCTTGTGTTCTCCCATTTCTGTAGCAGCACAAAGGGGATTTAAAGGGCATTTTTGTGTTTTCCGTGGCAAAAGGGAATCCCCTGCTAGGACAAAGCTGGAAAATCTTGTGCCATCTGATCCTTCCTCCTTTCTCCCCACGCTGGGGATGTTCTGGGACACGGCCACGATCTCAGAGAGGCCTGAGCCAGGAAATCAATCCTTGGGGGTGATCCCAGCTGGCACCAAGGAGTGACCATTTGGCTGCTCTGAGTTCCAGCAGGGGTGGATCAGCCCCAGGCTCAGGGATGAAAGGAGGTGGACAGGTGGCTTCCAGCCATGTTTGCCTTCCTCCTCTTCCTCCTCCTCCTCCTCCTCCTCCTCCTCTTGGATTGGAAAATGCAAAATTTACAATGACTTCACCTAAGGAGAGCACAAAGCTTTGGGAGGTTTTGCAGCTCTCCTCTGTTACAGCAGGGGAGGGGATGGACCTTCCTTCATCCCCCTGTACATCTAAACTCTTCATTTAACAGCAGAAATTGGGTTGAGATGATGAAACCACATCCAAAAAACCATTGAATCCCCTCTGGAAGCCAACAAAAACTCCTTAAACCATGAATTGGTCCATCCCAAGATTTCCAGCACAGAAGTTGCTCTGCTCAACGCTTTTTGTGCTCTCCCAGCCCCTTCCTTGGGCGAGCTGGAGCCACTCCCTGGATCAGGGGGTCCAGGGGAGCTCCTGTCCCTCCCAGAGCAGCTCCAGCAGACCCTGCAGCCAGGCTGGGGCTTGGTTTGGAGGCTGTGAAATGATCACACGAGTCATTAATGGCTTTTTCTCTCTCTCCAGCTGAAATTCAAACACTGTTACCTGCACGTGTTTTACCTGTAGGCACTGCCCAGGTGGGATTTGGGGAGGAACTCCTGCACACCCCAGGCCTGGCAGGGTTTGTGGGAATCCCTGGGAGGGTGGGGTGGATTCACCCACTGCTGGTGGCTGCTCAGCTTGGCCAGGCTGCTTTTTGAATGTTTTATCTGCTGTTAAATCCTCAGCACACTCCCTGCATTTTGCTCTGCTGCTCACTCCAGTTCCTGAACCTTTTTCGTGGTCCCCTCTCCATCCCAGCTCCTCCTCCTGCAGCTCTGTGTGTGCTCAGCAGAGCTCCCAGGTGTGGATTTTGAGGTCAGCTGTAATATCAGGGTCTGGGTTAAGAGCAAACACTTCACTTGGAGCAGTGAGCAGCCCTTAGATATCCAAGATTTTCCATTCCTGGTTCCCTCGTGCAGCTCTGCCACTTCTTTCTGAGGGCAGATTTTTAATTGAGAGTGTTAAAACCCAGCTCAGGGAAGATCTAGGACGTATTGACACAGATTTGTTGATAATATTTATCAGAATTAACGGAACACTCCCCCAGTATGAACAGTTAATAATTATTATTTGGCTCGTTGACAAGGTTAGCACGCATTGCAAAAGCACAAACGGACAGCAAAGTTCTTCCTGCCTGGCAGAAGTGATGATAAACAATAAATTATTGAAGAAAATTAAGTATTATAATTGGGGAACGTTCCCCTATTACTAAGTAAAGGCAGCCATTAGCAGCCAATTTGCATTTGAGAGCGTGCAGCAGGAAATATTTAAGTTGACAAATAGGATATTTAATCCAGCAACAGATACTTGGCAGTTGGATATTAACAACTGTTACTGGGGTGATTTATTCCCCATTACACACAGGGCATTGCTCTGTGCATATGATTCTGAAATTAACTCCACTTTTCCAAGAGGCCTTGGCTGCCTGACCCCTTAATTTCCTCCTAATGACTCCATTTACCATGGCAGGGCTCAGGCAAGTTGTTCACTGGCAGATTTGTTGGAAGGGCAGATATTGGGGGGTGGGAACATTCCTCACTGGCACAGGGATTATTTTTTTTTTTTTCAGTGGGAAAAACTCCTGGAGAACCAAGCTGTGGTTCTGGGGGTGGAGGAGCCTTGCAGAGGCAATCCATGGTCCTTAGTGAGTTCTGCCCCAAAAATTATTGCTGAAGTTGCAGCAGAGTTCTGGTTGTTCCTGCTTGGAATTTTGTGGAATTCCAGAATGGTTTGGGTGGGAAGGGACCTTAAATCCCATCCAGTGTCACCCCAGCCATGGGCAGGGACACCTCCCACTGTCCCAGGCTGCTCCAAGCTGGCCTTGGACATTCCAGGGGCAGCCACAGCAAATCTGGGAATTCCAGGCCAGCCAGGAATTCCCTCCTCACATCTTCATCACTTCCAGCACCAGGAATGCCAACACTCAGGACAATAAAGGCAGAGATGCTCCTCCAAAATTGCTGAATTCCTCTCTTCTTGTTGTTCTTTTTAATTTATTTGAATGCCCCTCTTTGTTTTGGTAGGTGTGGGCAACAGACCTTGACCTTTGCTACAGTGACCAGCTGGCCCTGGCCCAGCTCCTGCTGTATGTGACAGATGGGAAGCTGGATTGTGGCTCCAGCCTCCTGCAACGACCTCTGGGAGCAAAGGAAACCAAAATCCGAGGGGTTCAGCACGAGGGGACAACACCTGTAAGTGAAATGTTCCCAAATACAATCCCTCATGGAACTGCCAGTGAGCTCATCTGGGCTGGAGGAGCTGGATCTGCTCCTTTCAGGATTGAAACTGCCACTCTTTGATTAATAAATAGGTTAATAAATAGGTTAATAAAGTCGTAACAGCACAGTAGGAGTGGAACAATCTCACCCCTGGAAGTGTCCAAGGCTGGTTTGGGTGGGGCTTGGAGCACCCTGGGATGGTGGAAGACGTGGGGATGGGACTGGATGGGCTTTAAGGTCCCTTCCCACCCAAATATTCTGGAATTCCATCAAAGGCCTTCAGAAAAGTCAGTGTAAGAAATGTCTCTGTCCATACACAAATGGATGGAAAAGCTGTTTACCATATTTTGACAGAAGATCCACAGCTCCCTTTTTTTCCCTCCATGGAGGAGGGAATGTTATCACCATTCCAAAAATGTCATGGAGCTGTAATTGAGAGGTTAACGAGCTCTTGATCCATTGTTCTCGTCAAGCAACCCCTTTTAGGTGGAGAGAAGGAAATTAGATCTGATTAGTCCCAGTAGTCCAAGTTTTAGAAATGAAAAGTAATCAAGTAGCAACTTTTTTTTTTTTTAATTAAAATCGCGAGAATTAACATAAATTGTCATGATATGCTTTATTTTTAATTCTTCCCGTATTTCTGAGATTTTTATCTCCTGAAGAGTTAACTACAAGCCTGCAGTCTCCCAGGAAAAGAGGAAAAAGAAACAAACCGAGAGACAAATGTTTTTACAGCACATGATCTGTAATGAATGATTAAGTAAAACACTTTGTGTAAAATTATGATGTTAATAATGATTCTGTCCCTTTTAATTTATTAGATACTCTCCATGCTGGTAGGGCTGATTTTGATAAAACGGAGCAGCCCCGGAGTTTTGTGCAGGGGGATTTTATTTTTAGAACTCCCTTCTTTGAAAGAACAAATTTCCTAGATACTGCTGCTCCTGTAATTATGCACAAAACCAATCACTCATTATAGTTAGGATACATTATCTTCTAGACAGATGAGGCTAAATAAGCAACACATTAATAATTCATCCTGCAGTTCATTATGCATGTGTATGCATGCTTTGTAGCTGAAATAAGCACCTCATCAACCTGATGCCAACCCTTAAACAATAGTTCTGTGTTATTGCAGCCACATTCGAGTTTACGCTTGTTAAACTGCTGCTTGGATTATTTTATCAAGCATTCATTTATTTGTGGTCCCCCTACTGCAGAGAAACAGATTTTGGAGGCTCCTTTTTTAAGTTAATGACTTGAGCAATGGGTGTTATTAATTCTCAGAATATTATAAACATGATTAATTTTCAGGCGGGGATGTGTTAGATCAGGGTTTCAGCTACGTCAGCTTAAATGAGTCAGTGTCAAAACAAATATCATTTTAGGGGAAAGAGTGGGAATTACAGGCTTTGATGTGCAGGGTCCCTGCTCCCAAGGAACAGTCCAGCATTAAAAATAAAATCAGGAAAGCCTGGCTTAGAACAGCTCTGCTCAGAGCTCCTCAAAGCAACAGCTCTGTCCTTGTGGCCTGAGCACTGGGGAGAGTTTAAATGTGACCTTTATCCAGGGGGGAGAGAGGGCAGGGTCAGGTGGGATCTTGGGAAGGAATTCCTGGCTGGCAGGTGGAATTCCCAGATTTGCTGTGGCTGCCCCTGGATCCCTGGAATGTCCAAGGCCAGGCTGGAGTCACCTCACAGGGCTCAGTGGTCACTGCAGCTGTGCAAACACCTCAGTGTGGCTCAGGAAGAGCAGATCTGTGGATCTGATCCATCCCACAGGGGTTTGTGGAAAGGGCAGAGCCTGGGAGGAACAGGAATTCCTGAATGGCAAAAAGCCCTTTACACAATCACAGATATCCCTGATGGTTTGGGTTGGAAGGGAACTTAAATCCCATCCAGTGTCACCCCTGCCATGGCAGGGACATTTCCACTGTCCCAGGCTGCTCCAACCTGGCCTGGGACATTGCAGGGATCCAGGGGCAGCCACAGCAAATCTGGGAATTCCATCCCAGCCCTTCCCCGTCCTCCCAGGGAACAATCCCTTCCCAACATCCCACCCAACTCCACCAGTCTGAAGCCATTCCCTGTGTCCTGTCCCTCCATCCCTTGTGAGAAGTCAATAATTCACAGTTCAGCCGTTGGGTTCTGCTCCAAAGTGCTGTGGAATGAGGGCTCCTGTGTTGCTGTCCCCAGGCTGTCCCCAGCAGTCCCCTCTGGGCCGTGGCCAGCAGCCAGCTGAGGCACTGCAGCCTCTCAGGGATCTCCTACAGCCTCCTCCTGCACACCTGCCAGGCTCGTGGGCTCGGGTTTGACCCCCAGGTATGAAGGGGAAAGATGGGAAAATGTGATGCTCACAGTTTTGGTGTGTGAGTTCTGACATGGTCAGGCCACTTCCAGCAATGGAAATCATCAATCAGGGGATTGGTTGGGTTGGAAAAGAGTTTTAAGGTCACCCAACCATCAACCCCAAAGCCCAAATATTCAACACTAAACCATGTCCTCAAGTGCCACATCTGCATATTTTTCTTTCATTTTATGTGTTTGTAAGACTTTTAGGGGTGAATCTGCTTCTTGATAAAAATGACTCTGTCAGGAGATCATTTTAAAGATACTTTTGACCATCTCTTACTGCTGTGAAACCCAAATATTTCCTGTTGAATAGACTGTGCTGTGTTTATTGTATTCTTTACAATAAATTAAAGCAATAATCCGTTTAAACTGAGCAACAATTCCTTACACAGAATTCCAAACCAGCCCTTCTCAGCTCTGGGTGTGAACTTCCTGTAACACATTGACTACAATTAACAATGCTTCAGGAATAAATAAACAATTTTGTCTTATTTTACAGGAGAAACAGGGAACAGTTTTTGTATTGTATGAAGACCAGAAGAGACACAGGCTGGGAATGATGTGAGTGAGGACTGTCCCTAACCCAGGGTGACAAAGGGCTGGGGACACTCTGGGACACAGAGTGGGAATGGTGGGAGTGAGGACTGTCCCTAACCCGGGGTGACAAAGGGCTGGGGACACTCTGGGACACAGAGTGGGAATGGTGGGAGTGAGGACTGTCCCTTACCCAGGGTGACAAAGGGCTGGGGACACTCTGGGACACAGAGTGGGAATGGTGGGAGTGAGGACTGTCCCTAACCCAGGGTGACAAAGGGCTGGGGACACTCTGGGACACAGAGTGGGAATGGTGTGAGTGAGGACTGTCCCTAACCCAGGGTGACAAAGGGCTGGGGACACTCTGGGACACAGAGTGGGAATGGTGGCAGTGAGGACTGTCCCTAACCCGGGGTGACAAAGGGCTGGGGACACTCTGGGACACAGAGTGGGAATGGTGTGAGTGAGGACTGTCCCTTACCCAGGGTGACAAAGGGCTGGGGACACTCTGGGACACAGAGTGGGAATGGTGGCAGTGATGACTGTCCCTCAGGCAGGGTGACAAAGGGCTGGGGACACTCTGGGACACAGAGTGGGAATGGTGGCAGTGAGGACTGTCCCTAACCGGGGGTGACAAAGGGCTGGGGACACTCTGGGTGTGCAGGAGTGACAAAGGCCAGGGAGGGAAGGACAGCCTGAACACCTGACTGTCACCTCCTTGTCCCAGGCCTGGCCTTGGGGAGGGTTTTGGGGAGTTTTGGAGCATTTCAGGACTAACAGAAGCCCAAGGGCTGGAGGCTGTGCAGGCCCAGGACCTGCTGGAATTGGCTCCAGGAGAGCAGCATTCCCTGTCAGGAGCAATCCCTCCCCATGGATTTAGCACAGGTTCACTCTTCCAGGCAGCATTATTAAACCCCCGACCTCCACGAGGCACAGGAGGGTGAAGTTTGGTGCCTTTTCACATTTTTCTTGCCCGAGTCTCCTGCCAAAATAGGATGTGACGAGGGAGGAGCTGAAGCCTTGTGCTCTCAGCCTGCTCTGAATTCCTTGGGTGCTGCAGCTGTTTCATTAAAGACCTGGAGAACAAAACAGATTCTCCAAGTGCCTGCAAGTGTTCTGCAGGGCAGCAACAGAATTCAAAATGATCTCCACAAATTGAAGGAATGGAATTAGATTTGCTCGGAATCAGGTGGAAGAAATTCCGTTTAGAGAGCAGTAATGAAAGGGAGGAGCAATGAGGTTTTGGGGACAGGATCTGAGAGGCAAACAAAGCCCTGATCCTGGGGGAAAAGGTAAACAGAGTGTCCTGGGAGATGCTGGAGGAAATCCTGCTGTTCTGGGAGAGGGAGGCAGTGGAAATGTTTCGAGTTCTGGAGGGCATGACTGACATGGAAGGACTAAAGAGGAGAGGCAGGGCAGAAATGGGATCTGTTGGTGATCTCCCAGCAGAGGAAAAGCCTCTGCAGGAAGGAAAAATCTGATTTTTTGGTAGTAGGACAAGCAAAAAGAAACTTCAATTGCAGAAAAGAGAATTCCTGTTGTCTGCCATCACACTATCAGTGCTATTTCATAGTCTTAATTGGGAAATATTCAAGATTGTAAGAGTTAGGACTTGTAAAATCACTGAGATGCCTGCAACATCTCTGAGAATCATCCACTTTATTCCATCAGAGATCTGTGGTTGATTCCAGTAAACGAGGCCCATCATCCCTCAGTGTAATTCCCTGTTCCCCAAGGTGTGGAGAGTCTGTGGGGAAACCAAAGCCTCAAAAGCTGCAACAATCCAAGGAATGTTGATCCTGCTGAAATGCCTTTCCCAAATTTTAGCTTTTCCCAACTCCTGCGGGTGTTTCAGGTGTTGTGCTGCCTCACTCCTACCTTCTGCTTGGAGTAGCCGAAACCTCTCTGCCTACTCCTGCTAAGTTGATTAATAAAAATTATTTATTGCACAAATCCTTCCCGTTGACAAGTTAAAATGGAGCCTCATCTCTCATATCTCCCCGAAGATTTTCACCTTGTGAGATTGCAAATGCTCATTAAATCCCCTCGCCAGGCAGGCACGAATGAGAGGGCGATTGTTTTGAAGCATGTGAGGGGAATCATTGGTAAACTCATTTGTTTGGGTATCATTAACAGAACAATCGGGGAGGATCTCCAGGGGGTCCTCCTGACCTTTGCTCGCAATCTCTTCATCATCCATCAAGAAATATCAGCACCTAATATGCAAGGCGAGACCAATTTTAAGGTGAGGTGTTAATTAACTAACGATCCCGGTTAATTTCAGCACAAGGCCTGCAAATACCTCATGCTGGATCATAAACAAGTGCTAAACCATTCCTTTTTCATCGCTGCCTGCGTGTGCTTTGCAGTGTCTGGGTCAGCCTGGTCGGTCTCCCACGGAACCCGTTAGTTAAATTTTAAGTTTGAAACTTTTTCTTTGAAAAAGAGACATCCTCGAGCGTGAAGTTATTTGTAATCTAATGCTCCTGAGTGTCCTTTGGAAGAGCAAAGGAGCTGTTGGCACTGCCTCACACGCTTCTGTCACAATTGCCTGCTTCGTTTTAAAGGGACGCCATCAAGGCAAGAATCTGAAATTAGAAACAAATTTCTCAGTTGGTAATAGCTGCTTGGATTATTAACACTGATTTCTTTCAAGCAGGCAGCCACTCATCCATTAATTCCCACTCCTCACCCCGCCATGCGTTCCCCCCAGTGGATTTTGTTCCCAATTTTCTGTGCTCTTTGAGTGTCCCCATCCCTGGACAGAGGGGAGAGGACAAAGCTCAGGGGCTGCTCACCCTGGGGAGGTTCCCCCACCTCTGTGCCAGAGGAGCCAGGAAAGCAATCACGAATCCAACCCTCCTGACAAAGCTGCTCTTTGATTGCACAGAATTGCTCAGCTCCCCACAGGGACCTCCTTTGCTGAGCTGCATCACCTTTAACTTTTTAAAAACTTCCCGAGATGCTGCCCATGTGTGTTTGGTGAAAGGTGAAGGGGAGAGATGTGTTAGATTTGTATCTTCAGTCACGTCACATAATTTATAGCAGATTCTTTCCAGCCTGACTACAATTTCAAGTGGAGTGTGAAATGACAGATTTTGGGGAAGGCATAATTAAATTTCAACATGTTACTGAACAAACAACAAAAAAACATTTCCCGTTTTTCAATATGAGGGAATGAAAAGCAACCACCGAAGAAAAATAGAAAAGAGAACTTTTCTTCATTATGAGTGAACATATGTGATATAAAACACCTGTCAGTTAATTAGGAGTCCAAATTGTATTTTTATTTACCTGAGTTTTGTACATATTTACTAATAATTCCCCCAAGTGTCCCCAAAGTAGCAGCAAATTGAATTGGAGCATCCTGTCCTGTGTACCCCTGTTCCCTGTGCAGGGCAGGCACTGCCAGCTGTGCACCCTGGCTGCTGCATCCCATTATCGTGCCCATTAAATAACTTGGATTCCTTGAATCTCTTACAGATGGCAATCCGAGATATCGAAGCAATTCTAGGAGTTCCAGCAGGAAACAAACTGAAATTGGGAGCAGAGCAACCTTGGGAAGCAGATGCTCTGAAAGAATAGTTAACAGAAAATGGTTAAGTGCCTCATTCCTTATGCTTCTGGAAATGCTTCCTCATCTGTAAGAACAGGTTTGGTTTTCCTTCTGAGTGGGTGTGTGAGGCAACATCAAGTGAGACAGAATATCTCTGTGATCCCTGGCTGTGCCATTTGGAGCATCCCACCTTTGCTGCTGGAAAGCACAGGATCATCCTGGTGCTCCTCGTGTTCCTGCTGTCACCCCTGAGGTTGGAAAGCACAGGATCATCCTGGTGCTCCTCATGTCCCTGCTGTCACTCCTGAGGTTAAAAAGCACAGGATCATCCTGGTGCTCCTCATGTCCCTGCTGTCACTCCTGGAGCTGGAAAGCACAGGATCATCCTGGTGCTCCTCATGTCCCTGCTGTCACTCCTGGAGCTGGAAAGCACAGGATCATCCTGGTGCTCCTCATGTCCCTGCTGTCACTCCTGAGGTTGGAAAGCACAGGATCATCCTGGTGCTCCTCATGTCCCTGCTGTCACTGCTGAGGTTAAAAAGCACAGGATTATCCTGGTGCTCCTCATGTCCCTGCTGTCACTCCTGAGGTTCAGCATCTGGGTTTAAAATCACATGAATGGGTTCACTCTGCCTTTGTCACTGACTCAGAGCAGGTCAGATCCACTGAGATGAGCCCTGAGAGCCAGAATTCCCTGTACAATAGGCTGTTCTGAAAGGCTTCTGGCAGGAAAGGAGGTCCAGGGATGGAGCTGCTGGACAGAGTCCAGAGGCCACCAGGATGAGCAGAGGGCTGGAGCAGCTCTGCTGGGAGGAAAGGTTGGGAGAGCTGGGATTGTTCACTGGAGAGGAGAGGTTTTGGGGTGACCTCAGTGTGGCCTTGCAGGACATGCAGATGCTGCAGGAAAGTGGAGACTGTTCAGAAGAACCTGGAGAGCCAGGACAAAGGGGAATGGCTTCAAACTGCAGGAGATTGGTGTTGGTTGAGTCCTTAGGAAGGAATTGTTCCCTGTGAGGTGATGAGGCCCTGGCAAAGGGTGGAATTCCCAGATTTGCTGTGGCTGCCCCTGGATCCCTGGAATGTCCAAGGCCAGGCTGGGTCACCCTGGGACAGAGAAGGTGTCCCTGCCCATGGCAGGGGTGGCACTGGATGGGCTTTAAAATCCCTCCCAACCCAAACCATTCCAGGGTTCTTCTGCCTATAAATGCCATCATTTAAACCCCACTTTATCAGTAATCCCAGCAACCCACGTTCCTCTGCAGAACTCTCTTGTTCTGCTGCTTTTTCTGTTATCTAAAGACCTCTGCAGCAGTTCTTTTATGCTCATTTTCAAAATTACCCAAAAGAACTCATAGCACTAATTGATCAGTACTTGCACTGTGATTCCCAAAATTCCATTACTTGTGCAGGTCTGTCCATCTGTATTTTGGACACTGCTGACTCTTCTGGTCACAATTTCTCTGCAGTGTTCCTAAAGGACAACATGATATTTGTAAAATTATCCACATCCCTCAAATCTCTGCTATCAGAGACAACACATTGTGCATTTTACTGTGGAAGGGCAGATCTCACTGAATGGAGACTGTTATCCCAGGAATGGCAAATATCCTTGGGATTACCTCCCAAAAATCTCAGGCAAAGCCAGTTTTAGTACAAATACTAAATGAGACCAAGCAGCTGCACGAGATCAGCACCCTGGTTTTTTTTTCCAGTGACAAATCTTTGATCCCTCAGCACCAGACATTATTTTTTGTGGAGCTTTTTTCTATTTTGGTCGCAGAATTCATTAATTGCAGACGAGAACATTTGCATAAATGCTGATTCCTGCTTCAAACTAAAATTCAGAGGAGTATTTTTAATTTTAGTGCTGCTTTACATCAACGCAGTGCTGGATTTGGATATCCCAGAGCCCAGGAGGATTTTTCCCAAGGTGGAATTTAACCAGCAGCTGCACTTGAGCTGGTTTCCAAAGGGTTAAGGAGAAGGAAAGTGATCCAAGCCAGAACAACATAAGGTCTGAGAGGCTCATTAGTTCACTGGTGTCCTAGGAGGAAATGAAACCTGCACTTCCCTTCTGCCTTTGTTCTGCCCTGACAAAAGAAAACTGTACCTTGTTTTTGCAGCAAACAAGTGACCTCAAAGTTCCCGTGGTGAGAGAGATTTCTCAGCCTGTGCCAAGTGTGAAATGTATTTTGAGGGAGAAAAAAAAAAAAAGTTCTTAATTACTACTAACACTTCTGAGCCTTGAGCTGATGGAAGGACTGAAAGTGCTTTGCAGTCTCTCACATTCAGCTCCCATGCTGCTGGTGCCAAAAGTGTGGGGTTTTAGCAATGCAGCAGGTTTAAAATGAAATTACAGTGTTGTTAAACAGTCAGGAATAGAATTCTGCTCACACTGCTGGGTTATTTATTCCCACTCATTAAAGGAGTAATAGAGCTGTTGAACTGTAGGTTGAATTTCAGAATGGGAGCTGGATGGGAAGGAAACAGAAAAAAACGTGAAGCGAAAGTTTAAAGGTGGCCCAGGTGTGGCTTCTCACCAGAAACTGCCCCAAAAAATGCCAGATTTGAGCAAAAGCTGGAGCTGGCTCCTCACTGCAGGGTGTGGAGGAATGCTCGTGGAAGGGACAGCAGCTTTGGCATCAACTGCAGAGGATGCAGACAATGAAAATAAGGGATTTGTGCTCCCCAGGAGGCAGAGCTGGAAATGGAGATGTTTGTTTAACTGGCAGCACTTTGTGGCTTTGTTTCAGCAAGGATTTAGTGCAGCACAGACCACTCCAGGTCCTTCTCCTGGGAGAGCTGCCTGGAGCTGATGGTACTGCAAACTGGGTCTCCTGTTTTAGGTAGTTGGGTTAAAAACCCTGGATAAAAAGAAAAAAAAAAGCTTTTAGCTCACATTTCCACATTTAGAATGACAACTCTGAGCACAGAGAAAAAAAAAACAGTTCATCAACACAGCCACTTCCAGTTGTCTTCTGAAAGGAAATATTCACCCTCCAAGTTTCCTGGAAGGTCTCCAGCACCTCAAGCTCAGGAGAATTTACCACCTTCCCTCTAGGTTAAGGTAAAAAAATCCCTGGATTTTTAAGGCTGTCCTGAGCATTTCATGGTGATAATTTAACTATCAAATCAATTTAACAAGGGGATACTGCAGATCTGAGGCACCCCGTTACATTGTACAGATCCTCTGTATTTCCTTTCAGACTTTGTTATTTTTTGTTCTATTGATAAAGAACAAAAGATTAAGAACTACAATCATTGACAACCTTCATTAATGTAATTAATGAAATACAACTGCACAGTATCACTTTTAGGGTTCAATACTTTATTTCAACCCTTCACCACAATACCAGATTCCAACTTTTCTGTCCTCAGCCACTGTTACCACTAATAAAGAAAGATATTAAAGCTAAACTATATGCTTTATTAATTATAGGGAGGTGAACTTGAAGGGGAAATTTGTTGCTGGTGATGATTAATAATTGCTGGTTCCACACGCATGTAGTACAGTAAATAAACAGGGCACGTTGTTGGGCAGTAATTGATTAATTAGCAGGTTCATACTGGATAGCTCAATGGCCTAAGATTGCTGAGTTTGAGATATTGCTTGCAATTATTGAAAGGCAAAAAATCTGTTTCCAGTTCTCCATTTTCTGTACTTTTTTCCCCCTCTCAAATAGAATGTTTAATAGTTCAAAACCTTTTACTCAGAAAACTGGAATATGGACTGTGATTTAAAAATATTTCTCTTGAAAAGGTCTGATACTTGAAAAGAGGATTTTTAGCGAGTTCTGCCAAGTAAACCCAGTGCAGCTGGATACACTTTCTCCTGAGCACAGGCTGATGCTGCAGGTTCTCCATCAGCATGTCAGTGTCAACGAAACCTAAAAATGTGGTTGCCTGATTTTTTTGGTGATAATCCCACTCGTGGCACAGTTTAAGGCAATGTCCTCCTCCTGTCCCTGTTCCCTGGGAGCAGAGCCCGACCCCCCCGAGCCCCCTCCTGTCAGGGACTTGTGCAGAGCCACAAGGTCCCCCCTGAGCCTCCTTTGCTCCAGGCTGAGCCCCTTCCCAGCTCCCTCAGCCGCTCCTGGGGCTCCAGACCCTTCCCAGCTCCCTTCCCTGCCCTGGACACGCTCCAGCCCCTCAATGTGCTTCTCGAACTGAGGGGCCCAGACCCGGGGCCGCTGTCCCGCTCCGTTCCCCGAGCCTATTCCCTCTCCATTCCTGTTCTATTCCCTCTCCATTCCCGGGGCGATTCCCGTTCCATTCCCGCTCCGTTCCCCGGGGCCCTTCCCTCTCCCTTCCCCGGGCCATTCCCGT
>VZTZ01009532.1:132846-162204 GCA_013400955.1 Drymodes brunneopygia | reverse complement strand
TTTTTTTTTTTTTTTTTACACGGCTAGGAAATTGCCATATAAAGTGTAAATATAAAAATAAGGATTTTGCTCAGCTAAGCAGCCACGTGCCTCTCGATGCCCGCGTACGCTGTGTGCACACACATGTGCACTGCTCCGCGACATTTGTGACAGCGACAGCCTGCTGCTCCCCCTTGGGGGGAAATGTGATTTAATTTTCAGTGTAACCTTAAAAAAAGGAGACTCGCAAAGCAGCTCTCCCATAAATTTTGTAGCCGACATTTATTTCTCGGTGCATTTTCGCCAGTGAGGGACAAATCTGGAACTTAGAAGAGCAGCCATCTTCTCCTGCCAGCTCCAGTGGGATGAGGTGGTTATCCTTAGGCTCAGCTCAGGCACTGCCTGGAAAATCTCCAGATGCTGAGCCGTCTTCTCCCTTCAAGACCTCAGCACAAAGTGTAGCCCCTGAGGGGGCTCTGGGTACTCCTTTGGGTGTCTGGAGAACCCATCTCTAAGGAAGCTCCCACTGGGGCTGGACACCAGCAGTAACACAGCGAGGTTTCCCACCCAATCCCACCAGCTCAGCCCATGAAAGCATCTCTGGTGTGCTCAGATCCCTGCTCATCCTGGCTGAAGTATGATGGGGTTTGCTTTAAGAGCACAACAGATCTTCCTGGTCACTGAGGCGAGCTCCCTGCTACCTAAGCCTGCCAAGCCCCAATCTGAACACAAATAAAAGATCTCAACAGCTGGGTTTTTAATGACAGGGACTAGAAATCAGGTTCTGTAGAGTCACACCAGGTTATTTCAGCTCCCTGGAGCATGCCAGGGAAGCTGGTGCTTCCAGCTCTGTCCAAAAGCACAGTGGTTCAAGGAAGCACAAACCATGCCAGACCCCCACACAACCCATGCACAACTCCTCTCAAACCATGCCCAACCCCTAAAGGCTGAACTCAGAGGAGCACAGGTGGGGATTCACAGCACACCCCTCTCCAAAATGTGGCACAGGGGGTTTGCACCTCTGCATGCCAGGGTGAAATACCATTATTTGTGCCTCAACGGAGGAAAATGCAAGATGCCACTAAATCCATTACATCCATATGGATTCTACAAGAGACAGGGACAGGAGATGTCCAATTTACTACCCTGGGGCTGGACTAGACCCAAAGAAACACTTCCAGTTCCTTCATACTGACAAAAGATCAAAGGAGCAGATTGTTAATGAATAGCGAAGTCTGATGTAATTTGTGGCACATTTATTTGCATCTAGGAAAAAGCAGGCTGGTGTCAGTCCTGCCATGCCAAGTCCTTGAATGTTGCCCTGCCTGCTGGTACACAGGTATCTGCAGAGTTTGAATTTCTAGGGAAGAAGTCCTTTCAGAAACCATACTCTGAGTCCTAAAAGACTTGGGCACCTCCAGCCACAAAGTGCTTCAAAATAGCTACAACAGGCTTTCCCTAAGCCCTGAGAGAGTCTGGAAAAGCCTTTTCTTTGGGCAGACAAGTGTTTGCCTCTGCTGAGGTGGCTCAGCATCCTTGGGGATGCCTCTCTCTGCCGTTCCTGGGGTGGTGTTTGGGCTCCCTCCCCGCCCAGGGGATGGTAAATGCTGGGCAGAGCCAGCAGTGGCTGCCCAGGCCCAACTCTGGCAGGAGGTCCTGGCCTGTTCCAGCACCAGCAGCAGCTCTGTGAAACTTGGGACTGACCCTCAGTACTCCTCCTCCAACTCCTCCAACACACAACCCAAGCAAAGGCATCTCTTGGAGTCCCCCAGCATCGAGGTCCTCTGCTGCCAGGCTCCCCAGGAGTGCTGCCTTCCACCCTCTGAACACACTCTGGAAACCCTAGCTGTTACTTCCTAAATTGTGTGATCAATTCATGCACTGGCGTCACATCTCCAATCCCCCACGTCACATCTCAGCTGCTTCCTGGCTCCTCCTTGGCCTCTCCACTCAGCAGCGGGCACAAGCCAGTCATGTTTTGGCCAGTCACATTTTTACTGTTACATTTCAGCTGTAGCCCTGACTTAAAAAAATATGACCATAGGAAAAAAATAAGGCAGCCTGGTGAAGTAGGCAGCCTCAACAATGCTGGCCAGTGGGACCCATCACCATGCTACCAGGGTTAGGGGTGGCACCTATGGGAGCCCTTGCCTCGGCAGCAGCTCACTCTGAACATGCAACTGAGCCAAGGGAACTGTAATTCTTCCTCTGTGCTGACTGAAGGTGGCATCATCCCCCAAAGGCCCTGGGGGAGTTGAAATAAGGATGAACATCGGGTCAGACATGTCTCCTGCTCACAGCCATGCACACATCTGCCTCTCCAGAGAGCCTCGGAAAAAGAGACACAAGCACAGCCCAGCCCCAAAATCCACTCTGAAGCATGCAGGTGAGGAGCAGGAGAGTTTCTGGGTCAGCCCAACAGGCTGCAGAGTCTGAGGAGGAGGCTCAGAGATGCTCAGACTGAGCTTTCCACTGTCTCTTGCTCAGCTGCCCATGACTGCTGGTGCCCAGTGGTCAGAGACCCCACAGGGCCCTCACAGGCACAGGAGACCAAAACACCCTTCTCCCTCCTCAAAACACCATGTTTATCTGAACACCAACTTACAGCTGATCTAAGGGAGTCCATGCCCTTGGAAGTTAAGATTTAAAGTTTTAACAAAAGCCATTCACTGTTTTGTCTGGGCAAGCTGCTGGGAGCACCAGCAGCTCAATTTTATTGATAAAAGCCTCTTTTCTCTAAAAACAGGGACCTGTTCGCCCCATGACAGCAAAGCATGAGCAACACAGAGTTTCAGACTGCAAAGGAAAACAGTTTTCCAGCATTTCTGCCAGGCTATGAGGAAAAAACCCACATCCCACAACATCTTCCAAGAGAGTCAGTGTGAAACCCTGAGAGAGCAGTGGGCAGAGCAGGTTTCCAGCCTCTTCCAGCAGCTGGGAGCATGGCAAAGGATGCCACCAGTCACTGTAAGGGGCATCTGTGTGTTGCTTTGCTGCCCATTATTATGCAGCCCCAAAGAAGCACCTGCTGAGTTGTCAACAGCCCCCTGCGAGTTCCAGGAGAGCAGCCCCAGTAGATCTCGTCCAAGGTGCTCCCATCGACTGTGGGGGGACAAAGCAATCAGGAAGCAGACAAGGAATGCATGACTTTCCCATCGTGGAGGGACTGCTGGGATTTGCTGGAAGGCATCCAATTAGTTAACGAGCACTCCAGAGCCGAGTCTGGTCTGGAATTAGTAATTAATTACCACAAGACAAGCGAGAGTGAATACATAGGAGAAACCCACGTCTGTCCTAGGGATGGACTTAGGAGAAGAGAGTCTGCCCAGCAAACCCACACTGAAATGGAGAGGAGCAGCTGGCAGCCAACAAGCAAGCAGGATGATGTGGATCCCAGAAAGATGCACAATACCAGGAGTGAACATCACAACTGGTCCCCATCCTAGATGTCCTGTACCAGGAGCTGGCCCAGCTGGGAGCCCTTGGCCCTGGAGCTGGTTCTCTGTGCTGATCCCAGCCCATCACAGGCAGCACGGGTGCAGCCGGTGAACACTTTGCTTCTGATAATCAAAACTGGAGCAATGAAGTGAACAAGACACATCAGCCTGGCTGGGTGCCTCCTGCTTCCACCATTCACGAAGACCACGGCTTTGAAAATCCTGGAATAATTCCCTCATATTTATTTCCCTCATTAGTTTTCTGCTCCGGGTTCCCGAGTGTGCTCCAGTGCAGGAGGACACATCAGCTTCCAGGTTCGAGGTGGCTCGGAGGAGCTGGGCTGTCACCAGCGGCATCAGCCCTCCTGGGCAATCTCCCATCAGGTTCTCCTGGTTGAAAATCAGTGGCTGAGCTCTGGGGAGGAGGAGAATGTGTCCTCCCGCGCATTCTCTCCCAGGCCTCAGAGCTCCTCATCACCATCCGCCTCTCCGGAGCATGTCCCCATGCGGCAGGAGCTGCGGAGCAGCTCTGCATCCAGCCCCTGTGATAAATTAGCCAGGGATTCAGGCATTTCGGCGCAGCTGCCTCATCCTCTGCCAGCGTGACAATGTGATTAATTCTGGGTGCAGATGAAGCTCATTTATCAGAGGCACGTGATGGCTGCGCAGGCTGCAGGGGCGTGTGGGGAGCTCCAGGGTGTGGGGCAGAGTGGGAGCCGAGGCAAAAGGCAGGAGGCAGGGAGGGAGAGTGAAGAGCCAAGCCTGGGGCTTCTCTCAGGAAGGCTGTTTGCCACATTAGCTCATGATTAAGCATGCTGGGGGAGAAGAGCCCGCGTGGGAAGAGAGCTTTTATCTCTGCTAACACACATGGCCGCGTCTGGGGAAGATGTGCAATGGGAGGGGTGTACGAGGAGTGGGGAGAAGAAGCCGTGAGCCGATTACGTTGCATCAGGAGAGGCAATTCTACCACCATGGCCACTTCTCCCCCACTGCCCCCTCCTCCAGGCCATTTTCCACTTTCTCCCCTTTTCTGAGGACCAATGGGTCCTGTATTGCCTGTCCCCACACTGCAGCTACAGACACTTGCTTTTTGCTGCTGGAGGGAGTGTGGCCAGAGCTGCTCCCGCAGGAATTGTCTGGGAAGACAGAGCTGTATGTTCACTTCCCAATGTGACACAGCCCTGACACAGAAAAATTACTTGACTGGTTCATCCACCGATTGGCTGGAGTTTCTCCACGTGCTGGAGTATGGCAGTGCTGCTTCCTCGACACAGCACAGCTCTCCCAAGAGCCTGAGCTGCTCCCAGCTGAGTCTGCCAAGGTCACGAGCAAAGCATCACAGATCAGGAGTCTCTGCAGTTTTGGAGTGAGGAATAGCTATTGGAGTAAGCTCACACCATGCCCAATGCCCTCCAGGGAGATGGATGCACAAAGAGAGGACATCAGGGCAGTTCCCTTGGTACCAGGATCCACAACCTTCGTTTGCCCCCTGCCATGGTTAGATATGCCCCAGACAGTGGTGTCCCCATCACAGAACAGCTCTGTCTCAGAGCAAGGTCACACCAACAGCACCCCAAAACCCTGAGATCACCACAACAACCCTCTCTTCAGTATTTTTAGGCCCCAAGTAGTGAACCATTTGTAGCTAAAGAAAAGAAAACCCCTCAAGTTCAACCTGGGACATCAGTGGCAAATCCTTGAGCACATGGCTGATGTCAGTGCCTTCCATGGGACTTAATTATCAAACCAACAGATAGCATCAAACAAAGAAGCTGCTCTTTTTGATAAATGTGTACTTTTTAAAGAGATCATGTCAATAGGACAAAGGTGAAGATGACACAATACACGCTAGCCATGCTGACTATGAGACACTCCTGCTAATTTACCCCAGCACAGAACCAGGACCCTTTCTGCTGGGTTAAAGGTAAGCTTAGATACCTATGGGGACTTAAGAAGTGAAAACATCAAACACTGGATAGCACAGGGTCTGAAAAAGCCCAGAAATGTTATCCTTCTACCCACTGATCCCCCAGGAGAGTCAGCTGGCTGGCTGGTGGCAGAGCAGGGGGCCTGAGAGGTGCACATTCCTGGAAAGGTTACAGGTGACAACTCTTGCTTGCAGTCAGGACTGCAGCTGACACTCACATTTCTTCCAGGTCCTAAATGCTCCTCTAAGCCTGGCTCCTCTGCAAAGGTCCCTGGGCAGCTTGTGCTCTCCTTCCACCCATCAGTTCACCTTCTTATTGTTCCAAAGGTCCCCTGAGTCCCACCCAGTGGCAGACACCTCCCAGCTTTTCTACAATCATCATGCCAATCACCAAAGTTTTCAGTTCCCATCCAACAAAGTTTACCCAGGAAGGATTAAAGATGCCCACACCATTTCCCTTCATGGATTATGGAAGGGCACTGACAGACATATCTCAGCGTATTTTTTGTCAAGCAGGGGAAATAATTCTGGAGTGAAGTGCAGCAGGAAATGGCTTCTTAACAGAGGCACACTCAGGCTCTTCCACCTGGCTGGGGAGCAGTGGTGGTGCCCAGCCCCACTGCCCCTCCAGCCCCACACAACACTCTGGCAACAGACATGGACTCAGCAAGGAGAAAACACAACTGCACTTACCAGAGCTGAAATCCTACAAGGACCTGCTGGTGAGGCGAGGAACCTGGAAAGGAGGAGAAAAAGAGATGTGGTTCAATGGGTTGGCTGTGGACAGCAGCAGGGGGGTGTTGGTGTGGCCCAGCCCTGTAGGGGTGGATGGGGCAGCACGCTCAGACAGGGCTGTGGCAGGTGACCTACACCTGCATTGCATCAGGACCATCTAAATCGGTCAGGGCCACCAAAATCCACCCAGCTCCACTCACCAGCCTCTCCACATGCTCAGCTGGTGCTGGCAGAGCTGCCACATACAGGAGGAATTCACCAAGGGATTGAGGAGCCATTTCCCACTCCCATCTTGGTATGAACCCAGGGCTGCCCCATCAATGTTCCCCTCTCATCAGCTCCTGGAGCAGGCCATGCAAATCTGCACTAAGGAGTCACAACAATGCACCTGGGAAACCATAAATATCTGTGAAAAATCTCCCCATAAATCCACAGGAAGGGGAATTTACAGTGCTTTCTTTGGAGATTTCTCCGGGTGTTTCCTATTAAGCCATTGTGCTTGTTTGCATAAGTGATCCTCAGACAGTCAAGTCTCTGCCATCAGTTATCGGCTCTGCAAACAGGAGCAGCACCAGGCGTGGGACATACAAACACCCAGCTGTAAAGATGAGGGACTGGCTTCTCATCTTCTGAAGAAATAAAGGGTATTGATTGCTTAGTGTAACCACGGCACACTCCCAGCAAGGACAGGGTGAACTGTCAGCCCTGACATGTACAGAACAACTGAGAAAAGGGAAACTAGCCAAAAACCTCTCAGTGTGCTCTCAGGGTATGCCACACAATGGCAAAGCTGTGGAAAGAACAAGGATTTTTCATATCATTGGGGAGAAAAGTATCAAGTGGAGAAGAAATACACAAGTGCTGAAATCAGCCCCAGCTACCCAAAGAAATTGTTGTAATAGATTGTCCAGCCACATGCCAAGGCCACTACAGAAATTAGGGAAGGGAATGCCTTGGCTGATGTAGCAGCAATGAATACACTTGTTAGTGATAATACATCAGTTACTGGGCTGGGTAGAAGCCTTTCCAACAAGAAAGGTTTACACAGGGCCTTATTAAAAAAGATAATACCCAGTTAAGACCCCTGCTGGTCTCATCTGATGAATGGTTGACACAATACATCACATATATGCAGGAGGGGTTTGAAAATAACAGAATATGCTCAATGGTATCAGACCACACCTCTGGAAATACAGGTCCATGATATACAACCTGGAGATGTCATTTTAATTAACACGTTCTCATGAAAATACAAACTGGAACCTAAGTGGGAAGCACCATATACCATCTTACTGTGGTCCTATTTTACTGTTAAAAGTTTAGGAGAAGAAAGATGGATACACCATTCTCCTATCAAGCAGGTGGGAATTAGCCAGCCAGCCGACAAATGACTGACTCCTGGAAAAACTCTCACATCAGCTAAGAATGAATGGGACATCTCACTACTCTTGGTATTATTGACTCTGTTACTGCTACAGCATAGCTAAGGATAAAAATGATGGATGATCCAGATTAGTGGAAAGTTAAGAAATCCAAAGGGAAGATAGTTTTCCTAGATTATATAGGAAAGAGGATCCCAGTTCCTGAAACACTTGACAGGGAGGCTCTTGCTTTGTGGTGTCCATCAGATAAGGTTTATAATTTAGCCTGGGCAGAGGCAAGCAGAAGGACAGGTCTCATTGCTGCTGCTCAAGACTTAATACCAGTTGTTGCATGATGACAGATAATAGCTGAAGAAGTAATAGTATACAATTAACATCACTTGTGAAGTGTTGACCCAGGACTGATTACCCTTTCTCTGCTCATCCCCCTTCAAAGCAAACAAAGAGGGATGCAACTGGTATTACAGGGACAGGATTGGGAGTCCTAAATGGTGTAGATGTTGAAGTGTTCCTAAATAAACTAAGTGCAACAATAAGTGATTTAAGCAAATTAGAACACCCATTGCAATCCTCTCTGTTAGCACTGGGGACTAATCAATGGCTCTTATCTGATATATTGCCTCTGTGGGAGAAAATGAATGAGAGAGACCACCAGCTGATTGTAGAGGCACTTGGAATGATCCAGGACAATCTTTCTCCAGCTCTTAGATGTATCCATGCTCAGCTGTGGATGCACTCCACAGTGGCTGCAATTATGAGGGTAGGCAAAGACAGCACCTTAACCACAGAGGTTTGAAAAGTAGCTCGGGACAACACAACTGAAAGAGAATTTCAATCCTGGCGGTATTTGGCCACTTGTGACCCCATTAACAATAAGGTCACAGTTTCTGTCTTAATAATATAATGCTTCAGCATACAGCATATAGCCAGTTGTTGCACTAAATCACAATACAATCATCCTCTTTCCCATAGAACATAAAGTATGGATACCACAAAGTTGACACAGGTGGCAAACAGTATATGGGAGCAACAAGGATTCACCCATAAAAGTAACACCATTAAACCCCAAGACATGACTTGACACTGAGCAACATGTTTGTCATTTTGAAACACATGCCAGTGAAATCCCTGCAGCTGCACTTATGCATATTGGGAAAGGATATATTTTCTTAAGGACCCTTTGCGGTTTTATATTAGTAGGTGATATTATTGCAGATACAAGTAATCATTTGAATATTTGCGTTCGTAACTTTGTTGGAATTATAGGGTATGGTTTTAATTATACAGCTCCTGTTACGTTCCACCAGTTGTTACAGTCTAATTATACATTAGTTAAAGACTTGTTACCTACTTCAACTGGAATTAATCTTAACGCTGGTAAGGAAATTATCACAACATGATGACTTATATCAAGTATTAAAACATATATTAATTGATGGAAAAAAACTGTAATCACTGTCCACCATAATGTGGATGAAATGCGGTCTGTGTTCAAAAGAGGAAAAAGAGATGGAGAACACCACTGATGAGAAACTCTCCTGGGGTGGTCACCTGCAGCCACAGGAATCTATAACCTCCTGCTCCACGCACTGGTAATTGTACTCTCTTTGAGTCTATTAGGTCTGGTGCTTGTGATCATTCTGTACATAAGATTATGGAAGCTGATCATGCTTTTTGAAGGGCTTTGCGAGCTTTGCTAAGTGTATTAGCAGGGATTCTTGATAAAAACAAAGGGAGGGCTGTAAAGAAGTAAAGGATATTAATTGCTTAGCATAACTTGCTTAGCATTAGTAGCTAAGATGTGCTGAAGCTTTAGGCCCCACTTTGAGCAGATTTCACCCTGCACAGCTTCTGCAAGGCTGCCTGGGTTAATTGCCAGGAGAGCAGGTTGTATTTCAGCTATGACATTTCTCTGCATGTTTAATGTATCCCTATCATGGCTCCCAATGTACTTCTGCATAGATGGGTGGGAGACAGGGGAAAATGAATAACACGTTTCCTTCCAGCATGAAATTGTGAGAGTGTCCTCCACTGAGTGCAATTATTGTGTATATGACTTCTGTAGTCTGGCTAATACTGCTAAGTATACTGGAGATTAAGGGATTTGGGGCTGTAAAGTCCATTTTATCCATCCAGGCCTGAGCAAGGGAATGAGAGCAAGGAAAAAGTCTTGCAGAAACTGCTGGACCAAGCAGGGTCAGGCCTGCAGGTGACCGTCCCACCACGTCCCCTTGCTGCTCTCAGAGCTCTCCCAGGCAGCTCTGAGCTCTGTGTGGGGGACATAAAGGAGAACAAATGCAGATGCCAGGGCCAAAGCACCTGCAGCCACATCCCCAGGGCTGACCCCTCACCAGTGGCTTCCAAACCCAGTGTGCCCCATCAGGGATGCTCCTGACCCCATGCCAAGCACTGCTGTCACGTTCCTGAACTGCTGAGCCCTCCCCAGGGTGGCATGTCGAGGACACAGAGGACATAGGGAAGGACTTGAGCAGTCATGGTGCTGCTGCTGAGAGTGCTCAGGAGGCACAGCAGAAAAGCTGTTATCCCTGAGCTGGAGAGCTGAAAACAATACCAAAGCATTTCTGCTTTGGCTGAGGCGATGGCCCCTCTCTGCCCATGGAGAGGGAAGTTGCAGTGCTTCCCACAAGGCTGGACTTGCTGCTGGTCCCCAGCCCTGCTGCACCTTGGCTTCTCATCACAGACTCACCCTGGGGTGCAGGCTGAGCTAATGGGGGGAATACCCTGCCCCAGTGCTAGAAGCCAAGGAAGCCTCAAAGATAACTCTCCTAGGAGCCAGCATCCTGCCCAGTTCAGAGCAGGCAGAGGCCAAGCCCTGAGGGGAAGCTGTGGCAATCTCCCTCCAGCTCTTCCAAGCAAACAGAATATGAAGCAGAGCAAATACTGGGTTGTTGTGAGAGCATCAAGGAGTGAAGCAGAGCAAGGAGATGGCTTTGAGTAGTAAAAGCTGCCCTTATGTTATGAGCTCAGACACAGCCTTATGCATCCCCAAGCAGCAGAGGAGCCATCTCCACTTTGATCTGAGTTTGATTTAAAATGGAGCATCTCCCTCAGCATCACCCACGGGGCAGCAGTGAAGCAACCTCATTTTCTTCTGCTTTATCCCTTTTGCCACCTGCTGTGTGCCCAAGGTCCCAGGGCCACAAACTCTGGCTCCCTGCACTCCCTGTACTCCCTGGCCATGATGTTCTGGGGCACAGCCCCCAGCTGTGGGTGCCTCCTGCTCCCTCCCTGCTCTGGGGTGGGGATGGCCAGCACGGAGCCAGGGAAATGAGAACTTGCTGGGGCATAAAGCCAATTCAACGCCCATTAACCTCCCACAAATCCTCCACTCCACGGCCTTATCTTCCTCTGCCACGTCCCTGTGCTCCTCCTCCTCCTCCTCCTCCTCCTCCCAGGCTAATGGCCCTTTTGGATGTGGAGACAAGCTGTGTAGGTACCCTTAGCTGTGCCTGGGAGCCCTTTAATGGCAGTATCTGCAGGAAGGTCTGATAGGAGACATCCCTGACACCCCTTGGTGACATCCCTGACACCCCAGGCACCCATAGGTGATGGGATTGCCCCACACAGCACAGCTCATGGCCAAATGCTCTCCTGCTCTTGCAGATTGAATATCAGACTCTGAACGTTAACTTTTACAGCATAATATATCCGGCACCAACCCACATTGCCAGGAGATACCCCAAAGCCATCACCACATCTGGATGTGAATGATTGTTTTAACCATCCCACACGGTCCTGTGCATACAGGATAGATTTACTGTCACTGCTTGTAAAATTAGGAAGGGATAAAACCAAACAACTGAGCAGCAATGTCTGCTGGGCAGTGGGGGAGCAACACCAGTGCAGCTCAAGGGCTTCAGCTAGAAAGGGAGCTCTGGAATAGACACCAGCACAGCTCACCATGAGGCATCTTTGCTTGCAGCTCCTGCCCTGAGAGTGGATTTGACCTGGGAGCCCTCCTGCCCCGCGACAGCCTGGCAGAGCTCATTTGAATCAGCACATTCTGCCAGCAGCCACATTTCAGTGGCCCTTCACTGTAGGGCAGGAGAGACAGGAGGGGCAGGAGGGGCAGGAGGGGCAGGCAGCTCCCCTGGGAGGGCCAGTGAAGTTCCTCAGATCAACAATGGATGAAAAGCACTGACAGTGGAGCTCAGTCCAGCTGCCCTTGCTGTTCTCACTGCACTGCTGGCCATGCAGGAATTCCGTGGCAAGCTTTAATATTCCACCAGAAACTGTTTGCACAGGAAGTTTGTGCCCAGTCCATTCCATCAAGAGGCACAGCTTCCTACATGAGGAAAGGCTTTGGAATCCAGAGCATTCCTTAAGGCTGCAGATAAATGCCGGGCCAGAGTTAGTGGCTGGAGTCTGGAATCGAGGCAAACTTGGATTAAAATAAGGCCCAACTGCTGCACAGTCACAAGTAATATTGCAGCAGTTGAGTTAGGAGCAAGAGGAATACTCAGCCTTCAGCTATGTCAAGGTAAAGAGAGGCTGTTTCTCTAAAGGAGGTGCCACAAGCAACATCCAGGAGTTACAAGTGGAATACAGCTGTGGAGGGGCTGGTTTCCACCAGTGCTGCAGAGCTGTGACACGGTGCTTGGGGATGGCACAGCCACCATGGTCTCAGCTTTGGCACCAGCCTTGGCTCCAGCCAGTAGGTCCCATCCCTCTCTGGCCATGCTGAAGCTGTGGGATGGGATGGGAGAGGAAATGCATTCCCAAGTCCATATTCCCTGCCTGTGGGAGATCATAGCATCCTTACATCAGTAACCATAACTCCTGCAGCATCTCCCAGCCCTTCCAATGAAGGGGAAGGGAAATACTCCTTCATTGCAGCTCCCACCTTTTATCTTTAAAAACCACAACAGGCAAGGTTAAAAAAAACATGACAAATAATCCAAGGAAAAGAATACAACAGCCTTTGAAACCCCATCCTACAGCTGAAAGGGAGGGATGGAGGCAAGGCAAGAAAGCCAGTGTAAAACCTCATTACCATCAGAAATCCTCTCTCCCTGCCCTTACCTTCCTGCTCATTTCCATATCACAGGGGACACAATACCTTTCTTCTCCTGAAAAACATCCCATTTTTGCAGAGATCGGCTGTCCCCACCCCCAGCACCGGCTTTTGGAGCTGGGGAACAAAAGCCAGGCTCACACCTGCCCTAGCAGCCGATGCTGGTGTGTGAATCTCCAGGCCCTTATCAGCCTCTCAGGAGCAGTTTTTACTATTATTATTATTATTATTATTATTATTATTATTATTATTATTATTAGTCTACTTCATTTTTTTTTCCCTTTAGCTTCAAGATCCTTTAGTCAGTCAAATTACACTCAGAGTAGCAGAAGTGGCAGAAAATAAAGCATTATAAGGAGTTCAGGAAGTTATTTTCATCTCACGTAAGAAAGGTTGACAAGTCTTTCTTCTGCTCTTATGGTATAATCTGTAGGTTCCCAGGTGATGGGGGGAAAAAATTAAAAGCATCAGAAGAAATTGCAGGAAGAAGTAAAACTGAGGCCTCTGCATAAATTGAAGTAATGTGCTGACAGCTGAAAGCACTGGAGGGTGAAATGTCAGTGCCAGGAAGGAAAGGGGCGGCTGCAGGGTCCGGGCAGGGCTGGACAGGGCGTGCTGGGTGCAGGGCAGGAGGGTCACTCAGCCCCCTCCAGCTGGTCTGTCCTCCTGCTGAGTGGACCTGCCACATCTTTCCAGTCCGGAGCATCACTAACAGAGCAGGCGGGGAAGGGAGGGGAAGCAAAGCAGCTCAGGCATCCCCCGGACTGCCCTGGATCGCTGGATTTGTCCTGCTCCTGTCTGTCTGCTCCGGTAAAAGCTGCAAGCATCAAGCCGGGCACGGCAAAATTCTTCTGCCAAGACTTCAGACTCTCACATTTACATGCACAGTGCAGGGCCCTGGGAGCTCCCAGCATCCACCCAGTAAACACTGAATGCAGGGCTGGGAGCAGAGCCAGGGTGCCAAGGAAAGGGCCACGATCACAGGGGGACGCACCAAGGGGAGGGGAGAAGTGGAACCATCAACTCCTCTCCCAGCCATCCGCCCATGGGGATTAGAGAGGGACACAGGCAGTGCTGGATGGCCAAGGGAAGCAGGGACAAGCTGCAGGCCAGCATGAGGCAGCAGGGTCCTGAACAGCACAGAGAAGGTGCACCAATGCATCTGTGCTGTGAGACAGCCTTTCCCCCAGCAGCTGTGCAGAGAGCACGGGAACGGGATCCCTCTCCCCACAGCCAGAGCAGGGGGGTCCGAGGCAGCCCCTCCCAGTGTGCCAGGGCAGCCAGCCCGATGCCCCTCCGGCTGTTGGTGGCTGAGCCACGCGGTGCCGAGGCGGAGCTGTCACCAGTGATTGATTGCACGGTTCAGGAGGAAATAAATGCCCAGGCTTTTGCAGGAGATGAACTGGGGGGTGTATCCATCTTAAAGATGCTTAATGAATGTGCCACAGCCCGCGGACTGGCAGCAGATACATCTTTGCAGCCAGCACTCCCCACGCTGCTCCTTGCAAGGTTCAGGCACGATTTAACAGCTTCTTATTGATTTTATTTATGTTTCCCAGGCCCTGGCAGTGTCTGGATTGCCCCAGTCCAGCAAGAGATCCATAGTCACAGAGGGGACCTGCACTTGATTTTCCCATCCTGCTCCTCAGCCCTGGGGACAAAACCTGGTGTTTGGCCAGAAAAGATGGAGTTTTAGGCTCACATGGGCTTCAGCTCTAAAAAAGAGGATGATGCAGGATAACTGGGGCGATGGTGAGCACTGGCACAGTACTGGGGCAAACTCTGCTGCCACCCACCCACATCACCCCAGCACCAGGCTCTGGGTTGCACCTTTGGAACTCAAAGCAAAGTAAGGACCTTTCCAAAGACACCCTTGCAAGGTGGACTTTGGAAAGCCCAAGCTTTTATGTAGCTTAGCACACCTTAATTTTCAAGGCAAGAAAAATGGCAATCAGCAGTTCTGGCATGTGAGTTAGCTTTGTTTTTCCCTTTTCCCCTTAGGGAAAAAAAAAAAGGAAAAAGAAAGAAAAGCGGCAAAGAACAGCAGAGACCCAGCTGACCTTTCCGGCTAAGAGACCTTGTCTGAATCACTGCATGGTAACAATGAATGAAATGCCAGTGCCCTGCCTTATAAATACCAGCTTCCTCTTGGGGTGAAATGCCATCTTCCGAACATGGAAAAGCTGCAAAGAAAATGTCACCCTCACCAAGGTGTGAAATGCCAGCCTGCTCCAAGATCCTGGGCTCACCCATGGGGAGATGGGCAGGCTAATGCCTGCTGCTGGATCTCCAGATTCCAGTCCAGGGCTTTCTCCAAAGCTCCATGGCACGAAGGGGACAGGACTTCAATGTGGGACAGCCAGAGCATCAGTCCTCCAGGGTTACCTCCAGCATCTCAGCAGTGAGCTACTCAGAAAAGCTCCCTTGAGGATTTGGGTTATTTCCCTTTTCCAGTGGCTGCGAGTCAGAGGGCCAGTAAGACAAACAAATCACATTTCAAGAATGGTTGGACAAGCCAAAACAGTTCTTTTCAGTTTTACCAGTGAGATGTAAAAACAATTGAGCATAAGGAGATTTTGCCATCTAGAAAGTTTATCAAACCTGAACTCCTAGTTCCCAGCAAAAGCTGTTGTTGCTGGGTTTAATCCTATTTATTAAACACGGGAAATCATCCAACATACTGTCCTTACTGTGTGAGAAAATGCTTCCTGTGAAGCTGGTGATATTTGCAGCATCTCCCCTACCCTTCACAGGGCCAAGTCTGGCTTAATCAAAGCCATGTTTTCCAGAACCTCATCCTCCCTGTTCCCCCCATTTGGCATCCTCCTACCCCAGTTTCCTGGTACCAAAGCCCCAGAACCAAACCTGTGCCAGGTCAGGGCAACATAGCAGGAGGGACAACTTGGATCATCTCTGGGAACTGTAGGGCTGCAGAAATGTAACCAAGCCTTCTTACCTGATAAAATTACGTTGGGAAGTGAATGAAGTTGCTTTTTGTCTTCTGGGAACTGGAGCTGTTCTCTCTCCCCACACCCACAACTTTTTTTTTCCCCCATAAATGTGTGAAATAATTTTACCACCCTTTTTTTTTTCTTTCAGTTACTCCTCCTCCCCTCAGATCTCGCCCTTCCTGGCATTTGAAAATAGCTCATGAAAAGGAGGAGGAAGGAGGGGAATGAAAGGAAGTGTGTGGGGATGCAAGATGGAAGGGAAGAGAAAGGAAAAATACATGAAGACTGAAAATACATGTTTTTCAAAGCGAATCAGAATGGCTGATTGCTTCGACTCCAGAACCCATTCTGGGAAAGTGGTGCTAAACTGGGAAGTTTTCTAAGGCTCTGTGCATCCTCCCAGTTGTTAGGCAACACCTAGGAAGAAAGTGGCACAGCACTGCCTGCAGCTGCGGGTGCCTCATGTGCAGGCAGCCGTCCCAGCTGGGTGCTGGAGCACAGCAAGGAAATGTGACCTTCCAGGGACCTGGACATCATTTGTGGTCAGAGCCAACCAGAAACACTCTAAATGGATTTTTTTTTGACTTGTGCAACACTTGAGGCTGGAACTGAAGTGGCTGGAAAAACCTCCTCAGGTTTGCTAACCTGCTGGCAGAGCAGCAGCCTGGCCCCACGGGACCCAGGCGCACGGGGAAGGGTCTCTTGGCCTCAGAGGGGCTGCAGACTGAGGGCTGGAAGGTTTTTTTCTCCAGCCAGCACCAGGCTGATGACCAGGATGCCCCCGGCTTGCTGGGCAAGCCATTAGTGCTGGAGCAGTTCTGGGGATGGGTTTGTGCCCGACCCCTCTCCCTGCTTGCCTTGTGGAAGATCTCCCCAGGAAATGGTTTTAATGCATCAGCGTCCATGTGCATCGCATCCAGGGCTTTCCCCCGAGTGCTTCTCTGTAATGGATTTAATCCTTGACCTGGAGTGATGCTGCACCCCAGGGAATCAGAAATCCAGTTGCTCCACAGCTTTCCTGCCAGGGAGAGGCAGCGGGGCAGCTGGCAGCCGCAGCAGCATTGCACCCCTAATGCAAATCTCCTCTCAGCCTTGGCACTGGTGGGGCTGCGGGCACAGAGGGAGGGATGTTCAGTGCTTGGGGAGGCAGCCAGGGCAGTGTTTCCCTCCCACACTCCTCATCTCCATTTGCTATCTCCTCTCTCCCTGCACAGCACCTTCCCCCTCCTTCCTGCTCCTGTTCTTTGGGCAGCAGTTCTGGGGCCAAAACCATGCTTTCCAGCTTTTTTCTTTAAAAAATCCCCTAAAACCTCATTCATTGCAAAGCAACCACTGCATGTCTGTGTCTGACACAGAAGGGACTTGGGGATTTGTGTCAGTGGTGGCACCAAGGGGAAGCCTCAGCTGGATCAACAGCAGCAGGAGGACTGGCAGCCACAGGCACTGCCAGCACGGCTGCTGCTGGAGCCCTGGGGAGCCACCCCCTGAAGCACAGCTCTGCAGGGATGCATGGATACACTGCCAAGTCCAAAGGATGCTTCCCATCCCCACCAGGAGCATGACAAGCACTCCTCGCCTTGACAGCATCAGAAGCCAAGAAGGGAACTCCACCTCATTCTGTGCCACACCAGCACTGGGAAAGCCGAGCTGGGCTGAGCCTGGGGGAAGTGGCAGCACACCAAGGAGTGTCTGGCTGCTCTGGGTGGGTTCAGGCCAAGCAAGAGCACCCCCACACCCCTCAAAAGTGAATATGGGGGGTTCTGCAGCTCCCTCGGGACCTTGGAGGGGACGAGTAGACCACACGCGACAGGCAGTGCTGCCCCAGCCCAACACAGTCTGCAGGAGCCCAACAGGACCAGCTGGAGATGGCAGTGGGACACTGAACATTGCTCCAGCTGAACTCCTGAGCCCAGCAATCCACTTCTTTCCTCAGGAGGTGCCACCCTGCAACACTCTGTCTTCCCACCCTCCCACAAGGACACTAATTTTTTCCAGCTGAGCTGAGGAACAAACAAATCATCACCCACTCCAAGGAGGTGGGTTGGCAACGGCCAAGGAGAAGATACTTTGAGTTTGGCAATGGTCCACGGAGCTAAGTCAGCAGAGCCAGATGATAGGCAGTGAAGCCACCCTTTCCAAGAACAGCACTGTGACACACAGATCACTCCTGCTCCAGAGGTCTCCAAGGGCTTAGTGTGAACTCCGTAATACCCCTGTTTCCAGCTCTGCTGCTTGCAAAGCTGATCATCTACCAGGGTGTCTTCATTAGCCTCAAAGCACTCTGCCTCTGGCCTCCTGCACCCCACCAGAGGCCCTGGATCACATCCTGTTCTCGTGTACCATAGTGTAAACGTGTGTATCCACACCTGAAATCATATTACGGATGTTCCACTGGCGTCCAAACATGCTCTTGGCGGCTCAGAAGAGCACCACTCCTTTCATTTCCAAGGTGACAAGCCCACAAGACCCCCAGCCCCAACCTTGTGGATGGAATCTGGGCCTCATACAGTTCCTTCTCCACAGTCCCACCTTTTAGCTCCAGCAATCTGCAGAAATCCCTCCTCTCCTGAGCTCAACATGAGGCATTTCAACTACTGAGCCTCAAAATCAGATGCAGCACTTTTACCCACACATCCTTGCATGCCACAGACCAAGAGGCAAACACTGAAATACACCTTAATCCTCGCTCACAGAAGCGCCTCTTTCCAGAGCAGCAAATTATTTTATTATAGGAGAAGTCCAACCAGGGACCACGCTGAAAGCCCTCACAAGCTATGTGCAAATAACCACACATTAACAGCCAGGCAGGCAGCAGAGCAAGGCAGAGCAATGTGGGCTTTTTGTGGAAACACCAGTTTTGCTCAAGGCATGGCTGGCACTGGGCTTTCCATGTGTAATCCTGAGCCCCCCATCTTCCCTCCTGCTCCCCAGCACCTGCCAGTGGGGTCTCTTTATATTTTAGTCTGCTCTGGGGCTGCTCATGGGGCTGTTCATGGGGGCAGCTTTCTCTAGTCCAGCTCTGAGAGCCCACACTCCTCTGCACCAATGTGGGAGCATCAAAAGCCTCCACAGGTTTCAACACAGAGTCCTACAAATGTTTTAGCTTGGCCAAACCAGATATTTCCCAGGAAATGAAGCTTTGATGGACATTTTCCAGCCAGCTGGAAAGGCACACAGTGCCTGCCAGCACTTGCACTCCTTGGGTGTTCCCCAAGGGTCCTGACCAGACCTGGCACAAGCGTAAAGCAGCACCTAGCCTGGATGGGAGGAGACTGGCTGCAAAGCTGGCAGCTCAGCCTTACAAAGCTAGGCCAGACATGGGGTTTCCATACTCCGTAGCTCCCAGCCCTACCACATTCCTCATTGGGGATGTAAGATGGCAGAGAGGCACGACAGCCTCGGATGAACCCAGCTCTCCCACAGCCCTGGGCTTGGATGTGGGGCTGATTGGAGGGATTAAAAACCAGCTCAGCAGCGGGCAGCAGGAGGGATGTGCTGGCAAGGCCCAGGCTCGCCAGCCTGTGGGATGCCATGGGAGATCTTGAAAGGAAAGAAAGATCTGAGCGGGCACCGCTGCCCGGCTCCCTCTCTAACAAGGGACAGGAACAACCCGCAGTTCACAAAGAGCTCCCAGATGAAAGCAGCTTCATCCCCAGGATCCTGTTATTACTTCACAGATGTTTCTCACATACCTTTTCTTTATTGTTATTTTTCTGAAATCGCTCATTGCTCTGGATAAATGGAGCCTCTGTGACTGCAGGCAGTGTGTGGCAGGAAAGGCAAGGCAGCTCCGGGGGGCTGCCCGTGGCACTGGCAGGGCCCAACACTGCCCACACACACAAAATCCACCGCCAGGGATGTTAAAATGTACCATCAGCAGGTATTTGGCAGCAAATACCCTGCACAGGACCTCAGCCCACCTCCCCAGCCCCTTCTGCTCCTTGCCAGCAGGATGGGCTTTGCAAAGGCTGGTTTCTCTGGGAATTGCTAAGAAATCCCAGCATGAAAAGCATTAGCAAAGAGCAAACTGTTGTGACCCAGCCCTTACCTCTGCCTCCGGGCAGGATTGCCATAAGACAATCTGAAATCCAGGCTGAGGAGATCCTGCCTGGTCTGCCCCAAATCTGGCAGTAAAAACAGAATCCCCCCTCCTTGAAAAGCTAGAGCTACTAAATGGCTGCCAGGCAAAGCTCTGTCTGTCTTTGCAAAGCAGCCCCGAGCAGGACTGGGCAGAGGGACCATGCAGGGATGGGCTGTCCATCTGCTCTAAGCTGGCCGTGCAACCTGGCCCCTGGCCTCTCCCAAACCCTCACTGAGCTTTTGCAGGGTTAGCATGATGGCTGAGTGATAAGAGAAGACTGAAAGGGGGAAAGGGAAGGGATTAAATATAGATTCCAGTTTTGTTTCAAATATTGTAAAATAAAAGGTCCTTCAGCAACTATTGCAGAACCAAAAAGCAGGACCCTATCTCGGGCTGCGAGGCAGCGCAACAGCAGATGTATTTTTCATTAAAAGACTATTCAATATTGCAGGTTCCTGCTGAAGACCTGCTTTCTTGGCTCTGGCTGATTGCCAGGGAGACACTTCTTCCCCCTCCCTTGCCTGGAGGAGCAGGGATTTGCTCCCACAGCCCTGAGCAGCCGCTTTTGCACATCTCCCTGCCTCAACATCCCCAGGAGCATCTCTGTGCCCCATCAGCATCCCCAAGCACACGCCCAGCACTAGCAAGAGAGCCCCACATCCAGCACACACTCCATGTATGATCCCATCAACCTGGCAAGCAAAGGTAAATCAGAAACAAATTATTTTTTTTCAAAGCTAAATGAAGGGCAAGAGCAATCCCAGCCGCAGAAGCCCAAGGACTGGCAGTAAAGGGAACTCCTTTCCCCCTAATGAGAGACAACTAGACTTTGTTAACTCAAACTTTCTCATTTATCACCTTTGCACTGCCTCTGTCTGCCTCACAGCTGTCAGGCCATGATAATGTATGAAAAACAGTCATTTATCCCTCAACACCTCACTCAGTACAGACACACTGTGCTGTGGGAATGGATTTACCCCACGCTCAGTTCAGCTCCCAGCACAATAAGGCTAATTTAGATATTTAGCCAAACCCTCCTTTCTCCTCTGTCCTCCTTTTATTTTATTTTAAAACCAACAGGTGCTGGGCTCAGCAACTGGAAGCAACAAGCGGCTGCAGGCAGAACACTGAGTGAAAGCTTCTCCTCTCCAGCCTGCTTCCCTGTGATGTTCCCCTTGAGCACCCACCCCAGGTGCTGGCACCCTGGGGGGCTGCACTGGAGCACCTGGTCCTGCTTATGGTATTTTTTGGGCTCTGAAAAGCAGCACAGGAGCCACCGACACACGGGGGCATCTTAGCAGTGGGAGCTCACCACAGGCAATGACCTCTCTTGGTCCCCCTTGAGCTGGCTTTGGTGTTCCCGTGTTTCCCAAACACACTGTATTTGGTTGGAATTGTGTGCACAGCGCTGGCTCTGCCTCCCACGCAGCTGTTGATTGTGCAGCAGGGCTCTGTTTGTTCGAGATTTGCAAGAGGGGAGGAGGGAGCAGCAGGCAGCTCTGTGAGGGGGTACATGGCTCGATCCTGTCATTTGTAAAAATTAAAGAAATTGCCACGAATTACTTCTTAATTAATTAACAGAGGCTTCAACACTGAGAGATGCAGAATGAAGAGGAGGAGAAAAAAGGCAAAAATCCCTGGCTGCTGGACACACTTCTTCTAGTAGAAAAGCTTTTTAGGAGATTAAAAGATTCATGTTCAGATGATTTTGGAGGCCTGCAGAGCTGGCCAAAGCCCTGGTAGTGCCACCCCCATGGGTTCTGCCATGGGTGCAGCCCCTGTCCTGGCAGCTCCTGGTGCTCCAGCCCAGCCCATCCCTCTCAGAGGGACATTGCCTGCAATCAAAGGAGCCGCCCACAGAAGTCTCCAGGGCTTGCCGTCTTGCTGGGAGAGGAAATATCAAACCTGTCTGGAAATCAAACAGCAGAGTCAGAACAGAGGGAAGAAAAGAAAAAAACACAGGAAACGAAACCTAAACTGACACCCTTTGTAATTGAAAACACCCAATGCAGAGAATCATCGCTCAGGGGACAACATGATTTCTGCAGAGGAAATCCAAAGTGACTCCGAGCCCGGAGCAGCTTCCCCAGACACCGCCGGCCATCAGAGAGGGCCTGGGATGAGGACTGTCACTGCTCTCAGCTGCAGGTTTCTGGTGACAAGCTCTGAGCATGCAGATGCCACTGTGTGTGTGATTAAAATCCTGTTTGCTGGGGATGTGAAGCTTGTGCCAGGAGGAGTGGAGCGGGCAGCCCATGGGCTCTCCCACCACCAGAAGTGGCAAGGCAAACACCTCCCTGGGGCTAGAGCCTTGCCACTGGAAGAAATCTTCCACAGGGGTACCAAAAAAGCTCTGATGGAGCCCAAACCTCTTCTTTCAGCCTTAAGATGCTGTCCTCTCTGCCACCCAGCTGGCAGCAAAGAGCAACAAGCCTGAGAACCTTTCCATTAGCCCAGAAGTTCCAGCAAACCACCAAAGCACAGAGAAAAAGCAGCCAAAAACACCTGAGGATGCAGATTCCATGGCTCGCTAATACCTCATTTGAAGGTGTTGTATTATCCTGAACTTTAATGAAAGCCATGTAAAATAATAATAGTAATACTACTACTACTAATAATACTAATAATAATAACAATAATAGGTGTTCAAATTGAAAATGGGATGTGATTTCTCTGCTCATCGCTGCTGTGATCTCTTGCTGATCTCCAAGTGGAAGCCATACTTTAAAAATATTCATGTGTGCCAGGCACTCTGGAAGCAAGACCTCTGGCAATTTGCCACAAAAACCCAAACAGGAACTGGAAATCACAGGCAACAGAATGCATTTGCAGTCCTACTGGGAAGGCCAGGGCAGGTAGAAACAGAAAGTGAGGAAGGAGGGGACAAGGCACATGCTGGATGCTCACGTTCCTTACCCCAGTCTGACCAGTCTGGGGCAGGCACCTCCAGAGCAGAGCAACGTGGCATCCCTGGGACACCAACAGGGACTTCACGAAGGCTCCTCAAGCCCACAAAGGAGAAGCCTGGGAGCTTTTACACGTGACATGAGACTTTCCACCCTGACCTGCTCACAGCAGGCAGCTGAAGGGTTTGCTGTCAGGCTGGACCCGAGCACAAGGAGATGGCTGCGAGGGAGGGATTCGCAGCCACCGTCCCCAAGGCACCTCTGCTGCCCCCACAGGCTCCATCCCCACTCTCCCAGAGCCACCACCATGGCAGGGGCAAGGCTGAGAGATGCTCTGCAGGCGGGCAGCCCTGGGAGCTGGCACTCATCCTCCCCACCCAGCTCCGTCCCAAGCAAGACAGTGGAATTAAGCACAAGTTATAATTAAGACTGGATGTTTGAAGAGAAACATAATCTCCGTTCCGTGGGATTCGCCGGCACAACAGTAATTAACGTCTCATTAACATTCGCCTAATTAAGCAGTTTATGAAAGTGGATAGATTTGCATACTGCTCCACTTCAGCTTCAGTGCATCCAGTTACATCCAGGCACCAGAATTAACTCTTCCAGGGCATTTCCAACCAAATTCCCAACCCTGCAAGGCTTCCCAGCCTCTCCCTGTGAGGACACAAGCTGCTCTCCCTGCACATCTCACTGCACAGTGCTACCCAAAACCTGGTAAAGCATCTCTCCATCACCTCTTTTCTAGCCAAACACCTCATCTCTATTACCTCTTCTCCAGACAAACCCATCCTAAGCCTCTCCAACTTTCTCCATTGGTTATCTGTTTTTAAATCCCTCAACTGGTTTCAATGCTTTCCCCTCATCACATTCTAAAGGAAACAAAGAAGATTTGTAAGAGTTTCTGAAGATAGGGAGAAATGTCTCCTAAAACATTTCATGCTATACTCATTCCCAAATGTTCTTTAATGTTTAAAAGCAATAACTTCAAAATTAAAGAGATGCCCCAAATTCTGAACACCAGTTTAAAAGCAGGATGCAACAGAAGCTTCCAAAAGGGTTTTGCCATAGGGAATATGCTCCCTCTCTTTGAGAGCCCTCCTGTCACTGAGAGGAAAGGCAAACCAGCAAAAGCAGTGACAACACCCAGATGATGCCCTGTTCCTCTTGGGGACAGCAGGACACCATTCCCAGATGGATCCTGGAGCAGCCCATCAAATAAGATGCATCACACACGCATGCCCTTAGCAATAAGTCACTTGAACTGCTGGACATAACGTTTTCCGCTGCTAATACTGGCTTTCTCTTCTGGTGTTGGATTAGCAAAGCTGCTGCATCCATCACACGCTTAAAAAGACCATGTGCAAACCTGCCTCCCCCCGGGACATCTCCTGGGGGGGCGAAAAATGAGCTCTTTAGTTAGTGGTTAATGCTTGGAGACGAAATGCAACTTTCCAGCAAATACAGTGGGAAAGAAAAATTCATGACACAGCCTTTCATTGAAAATCAATAAAGCCCAGACCTGCCTGTGATGTACACACTCAATTTATTCCTCACTCAGCTCACTGCGTCTTCACCACCAGCCCTCTCACATCAGCCAGGTCCTTGCTGGAGGACACAGTGTCCCTGCCCACCTCTGGGTCATGGCACTGGTGTCACCAGAGCCATGTTAGTGTGGGGCTGTCACCTCCCTGAGGCTGGCAGTCCCAGGCCCTGGGCTGCAGCAAGCCATGATGGTGGCTGTGATCCAGCCCCATAGCATCCTTCCCCACAAAGCATCCAGCAGTGAGAGCCCAGCTGCATCCAGTGGCAAAAGCAATTCCAAAGTTTCCTTCCATCTGCAAGCGGGTTTCTACAGTTACAGCAAAGTGCTGTGCCAGGGAAACACTCTGGATTTGCACTTGGAACACCTCTGCCTTGAAAACACATCTTAATTTTCCCCTCTCCCCAGCAGCCAAGAAACCTTCCTGGAAGTGATGATGGAACGAGCCATCCTCCTGAGTCAAGCTAGGACATCCTCCAGTCCTGCCTGAGCCCTGTCCACAGGAACCCCATCATTCGTGCTGTCCTGTTCCCCCTTCCCCTCTGAGGGAGGCTTTGAAATCCCTGTGAGACACCCAAAATCCTTGCAGGTTTAGACGTTAGCCTCTGCTTTTAACCATTTTTTCTTCCTCCCCAAATCTCCCTGACAATGCACAAAACAGTCCCAGAAAGGAGAAGGGGGGGTGGGGGGGGGCGTGTCCCTGAGCTTTGCCCACCCCCAGCTCCTGGGGGACCGCAAAATTCCGGGGAGATGGAGAAACGCCTGCTCCTTTCTGATGCTGGGGTTGCATCCTACATGCCTCCTGCAGCCAAATCCTCCCTGGAGACAGGAGAGCAGCCGAGGGATGCAGGCAGGGGAGATGCAGCACGGCATCCCCTCCCTCCCGCTCTGTCCTGCCTCCAGCTCTTCCTGTCCTCTTGCGCGGATCCCACACTGCCACCCTCACCCAGAGCCGCCACAGCAGCCCCAAAGAGCCGCCCAGACACCGGGGTGAGGGGCTGTTGCCAAGCCAGCCCCACAGCGGCTGCCTTGGGTGCAGGGCTGGCTGTGCCTGGCTGTGAGCAGAGAGCCAGGGGGGATCTGGGGAGAGGGGGGTGTCCCGCTGTGCTGGGAGCTTGTGCCGGGCTCTGCAGCACAGCCTGACCTACTTTCTCGGGCGGTACAGCCACACCAGCCGCAGCGGCAGCTCGGGGTTTCTTTTCTCCTCTACCACACACAGACGTCTTCTCACAAACTGGCAGTGGGATCACGGCGGGGTCCCCTCTGTGCCACCACCTCGAAGCGTTGGCTGTCCCCTCCCTCACCTCCAGCCAGAGGTGCTGCCTTTGAATGGGTGCCCTCCTTTCCCTACCCTTTCCCGAAAAATTCACGGCACATCTCAGCCAAGGGGAGGATTTATTGATCGTCTTATCTGTGTCTAATCCCAGCCGGAGCACCACGATAAACGAAGCCGGCTAAATAAAATGCCTTCCTGCAAGGTCTCTGTGTCGAGAGCAGCTGGCTGCTGGCGGGGTGCAAAGTAGGGAGCAAAGTGGGGAGCACCCCCAGGGTCTCCAGACGCACCGGAGCAGGGAAGAGCAGCCCGTGCTGGCAAAGGCCCTGAAAGGAGGAGTGATGTGCTGTGAACACCCATCCAAAGCTGAGGACAAGGGTGGGGCACAAACCAAACCCCAACTATTCCATCTAATCGATGATAAGCAGTTTAAATGCTCTTTCACTGCAGTTCAGGGAGCCCTAATTCCAGGCATGACCTGAATCTCCTTAAAAAGAGAAGGGAGGGGAGCAAGGCAGGCAGGAGTGGGGAAAGCCAGAAATGCCAGGGATGCTAATTTGTCCCTGTTTCCTCTCTGCAGAACAGCATCTGGGAGAAAAAGCACCTGCTAAAGAGAAGGGATCCCCGTGGAGCAGAGATCCGGAGGCGCGTGCTCACAGCAATCCCCATTACCCAGCCCGGACGGGAAAGGCTTGATGCAAGAGCAGGATGACGGATGCTTCTGACTCTGTGGGAGCAGCCTGGGGTGCCAGCAAGCACTGACAAACCAGCCCACTCCAGCACAAGGAGGGAGCAGGGGAGCTCAGCCCAAATGCGGCGTGGCTGTATCCAGGTCAGCTGGTGAGCCTGCTGGGAAGCACGGGTTATAAAAAGCACGGGTGAGATGCTGGGATCATCCCAGAGCAGCGAGGAAGAGGTGAGGATGGCCCTGCCCTCTAAGTCAGCAGTGCCGGGGTGGCGATGGGCTGCAGAGGATGACACCAGCCACACAGGACTATGGGCAAGCACCCTGGGATTTCCAAAGTAATGGTCCGTGAGACAGCACTGACTAAGAGTTACTGCTGGTTTTCCAGAGGGAGATGGGGTGTGGAGGAAGGGGGACTGAGGCTGCCAACAAGACAGGGCTGGCAGATGGAGGGATGCGGTTTGGCACCCCCAGCCCTGACCGAGGAGGCGCAGGAGGAATTGCCATCCCCTGCATCCTTCTCTGCTTGGTACCAAGTGGTTTTGCTCCTTCAGCAGGGAGATGCCATGGGGAGCACCAGTCTGGGACCCCACTCTGCATGGAAGCAGATATCCTGGGGGCACTGGAATGGGGACAAATCCAGTGACCAGACAAGCCTGTCATCTCAGCCTATTCCTGGACAAGGCACACACATGTGGCCAAGAGCTTTCCTCTAGCTCAGCATGGCCCTAGAGAGAGTGGACAGAGGCAGGGCTGGCTACACTGGGCTTTCCTCTCAAGCTGTTCCCACCCTGCTGCTCTCCTGCCACCCAGTGTCATGACGTCCCCTCTACTCTCCCAAGGAGAATCACAAATTTGCCTGCAATCCCGCCTTGGAGGCCTGAGCTTTGCCAGAACCTCTGGCAAGCACCACAGACCAAAGGGTTAATGGGTGATGAGGGGGAAAGGCTTCGATGCCTGTTCCCCACTCCCAACGTCGTGTCCCCCTGCATCAGGACCTGTATGGGCAGCAGTCACTGCAGCCCTGCCCCCCAGACCCGATTTCGGTACAGCCTGGCAGGGCACGCAGGGAGCTGTCAGGCCCTATCATGACTCACACAATCATTTCTCCCTTCAAGCCAGGAAAAGAAAAAGACACAATAAAAAAAAATAATCAGGCAAACGTTTGAAAAACTGGAGATAAACAGAGGAGAGAGGAGATGGAGGCAGCTAATGAGGTCCCTGGCTCCGATGAGAGGTGCGAGAAGAGCACAGATGCTCCGTGGCCGGCAATGATCCCACCCGTCAGGCACAAGGAGCTCACAAGGGACAGCCCTTCCCAGCACAGTCCTGGCACCACCGGCAGGGACCCGCGGGCAGCTCCGGGAGCCGTCCCAGGGCAGTGGAGCAGCCGGCCCGGGGGCCAGGACCCCCAGCAGCCCTGGGGCAGTGTCTGCACAACCACGCAGCACAGGGATGGCAGGACATACTGGCACAATGGAAACCTCACCGAGCTGCAATGAGCAGATTAGAGGCTCTCCCTGATTTATGCTTCTCCCCCTGCTCTATGAAACACCCATGAGCTGATAAATGATTGGTCAGGAGGAAGCCAGAACCCCAAGCCTGTACTCATGCAGACCCCCAGCTTCCCTAAGACTTAGCCACTCCCAGCCCTAGGGACTGAAAAAGGTGAAAAGCAAAAAAATCCTGATTCTTATAGCTAAAACCAAATGTGTCACCCCAGTAACAAATTGGCCTGCCTGCCTGGCAGAAATTGCTCCGTTAAAATATATATCCATATTATTCTTTTTGAGTTGCCTTTCCCAAATCTGTTTCAGAATGGGGAAGTTTTCAAGTCCCCGTGGACAGCAAGTCTTTCTGCTCCCTTCCCAGCACCTAGCAAGGTAATTATCTGCCAGGAGCCCCGGGCTGTGCCACGGCTGGTTACACTGCTAATTAGCAGAAACAAGCCAGTCTCCCAGGGCACCCCAGGTCCATCCCTATCCCTCTCTGCCTTCCTCCTCCTCCTCCTCGCCCTGGGAGGCACAGCAGAGCATCTTGTGTTTAGCACCGAGGGGACCTTGTACTCCTCCCCTGGGTGCCAGAAGTGCAAAGGTACTGCTGCCCACCCAAGGGACAAGGGACAGAAGGACCCCAGAAACATCCATTACCAAGAGGATGCTCCTTGCCATGAGGCTACGAGGCAGATGAGGACACCATGGAGAGCACTAGTGCTGCTGGTACCAAGATATTTACAAAGTGAGTAACTTAAAGTCTGTTTCAGCCTCTTCTGGAGGGACACTTAGGAAGTGGAGGCTTCCAAAGAGGTCTTCTCTTCCCAAAATGAAAGGGAAAAAGCTCTGATCTTGGAAGCATTTAAATCTCATCCCTTGGACTTCTCTAGTTTTCACTCCTCATGAGCCTCCCTGTCTCCTCACCAGGCAGAAGTCTCATTTAAATGTCATCAGCTTTGCCAGGAGAAGGGCAGAGCACGAGTTGCCCACTGCCAGAGAGAATGAGTGTCTGCTGAGTGGCACAGGAGGCAGGAGCAGCACGGGAGGCAGCCAAGGGGAGCGCTGGGAAGATGCCCCTCGTACACGTGATGCGTCGGGAGGAGCGTCCCCCAGTGCCTGGCCCAGCGAGATGGGAGGGAGCCGTCAAAGCCCAGCCACCCTCCCGGGATGGCTGCAGGCTGCCAGGATGCCACGCCATCATCCTCCTTGCCAGCAGCGCCGACGGGAGTTCGATGGAATGCGGATGGGTGTGCTCCCCACCCCTGGATCACGGAGCGCACACCGGGTCGGTGATCTGAGGAACGCGGACGACAGCTTGCGCTCTCCAGGCTTACACCCATCCCTTCCTGATGCTTCAGTGCAAGACGTCCGAGGCCCCACGCCAGCAGGAGCAGGGTCCTTGGATCCCAAAGGAGCAGCAACAGCAAGAACTGGGGCTGTTCTCAGCATGTAAGCTGATCACCCAGCACCGAAACCTCCCAACCTTCACAGCCTGAAGCTACTTAACCAAAGCTATACCAGGACTCAGAAAGGAACTCCAGATCATCCCTTCAGAGGATCCAAGACTCTGCTGGACCACACACACAGGCTGTCCTCCATCCCCTAGAGGTTCCCTGCTCGAGCTGGATATCCCACCTTGCCCCAGGGAGCCCCGGATAGGGCTGAAATAGCCCTCAGCCAGCCGGTGCAAGCCCAGAGCTTGTTTGTTCCCAACGTCAATCCCTGCCCTCTGCCTGCTTGTTTCAGCTTTCCCAGGAGATGCAGAAGGGGATGAGGCTGGTCCTGCACACCAGGGCTGCCCCACAGAAAGAAATCAGTGGGGCATCTCCTCCTATTAATGGGCAGGATCCCAGGCAGCCCCTGGAAACACCAAAGGTGGGATGAGCACAGGGCTCATTCCCATCACCATAAGGAAGACAGGACTCCCCCCC
>VZTZ01009532.1:93919-132837 GCA_013400955.1 Drymodes brunneopygia | reverse complement strand
CCCCCCCCCACTAACCCACCTCTTACTGCAAGGCTCTGGGGCCCCAGAATGTGTGGAGCTCCTCAAAGGCTACACCACCCCAGAGGGACAGGAGGAACAGGCACTCACCCAGGCGCCGTTCCTGGCTAACTCAAGCTCCTCTTCCCATTCCCCGCATTCAAACAAGAGCGAGACCAGCTTGCAAGCCAGCGCCCGCTGCTCCACGCTCACCTGTGCTCTGCCCCTCCGAAGAGTGGCTTGGAGCTGCTCAGCCTTTGCAACAAACTCCCTTCCGCAGCAAGACATCAGCCTTTGGGTGCTGCCTGCCCCTTCCACGCGCAGGCTGCTCTGCCTGCCTTGGGGATTTTTTTCCTTTTTTCCCCTCCACCCCGTAGCGTTTTGAACGTGCAGATGCCCCAGCTTCTTAAAATTCAGCCTGGGGGCGTGGGAAGTGTTTTGGAACATGCCCAAGCTGTCTGCTCCGTGCGTGCACGCTGCTAAAAACGATCCACCTACTGCCCCCATCTCCTGCACCGCTTGTCAGCACCGCCGTGCCTTTCCAAAGATAAGCAAGCTTACACACGCAGCAAGGAGCAAAACCCCGTCGGGGCAGGGGGGCAACTTCTCTGCTCAGGCACCAGGCAAACTTTGCATGGAGCAGTGGACAAGGAGCAGGGTGCCAGGTCTAGTGGAATGTCTCTCTGCCCTTGCTAGGGGAGTGAAAGGAGATGATCTTTAAGGTCCCTTCCAACACAAACCATTCCGTGACGGACAGCCCTGGGAACAATGCCCTTGAGCCAGCACTACCTCCATCCCCTCTGCATCACAGCAAGGCTGGAGCACCACTGCTGGCACAGGGAGAACACATGAAAAAAAAGCAATTTCCTTGCTCTTGAAGGATGCAGCAGCAGGGGAACACAGCCACCCTCATTAGCATGGGGCTGCACTATGAACACGTGTTTAGGACACCCAGCTCGGCAGCCCTGCCCAACAGCTGAGCATCTGCGTGGCAGCACGGTCCAAGGGAGCGTAACACATCTCCTCCCCAGCAATTCCCAAGGGCTCCACCAGCAAATAATCGAGATTTGACAAATTAACGTGTAAAACACTGCTGGCAAAGACGAGCCTGTCTGAGACACTAGCAGGCAGCTCTCAGTGGGGCACCCAACCAAGGTAACGGAGCAAAGCCAACACACACCAATTCAGAACCTGGCTTCAGCCACCACCATGTTAAAAGAAAAAGGGTATATAAACCACTGAGGCTGAGATTTGGTCAGGAGAGAGGGCTGAGCCCTCCTGCCACATGCACAGTGTACCATGAAGGCTCTAGGTCCCCAAGGGAAAAGGACAGCAGGGCCTGCCCAACAGCCCGACAGCCTGGCTCGACATTCAAACACAAGCTGCTCAAAATCACTGACAAGGGTGCTTTTTCTTTTGCTTTTAAATCCCTCTGGCAATCTGGCCTTCAAGTGCTCATCAATCCATTCAGGGCCATATCCCCACCACCACATCGCTGCTCTGCAAATTTGAGTGAAATTGATATTTTCCTATCAGAAACATGAAATTTCAAACACACAGAACATTGGATTTGAAAGCTGACTTTTGTTGGGAAGGTGCCTGTCTCTTTGTTCACAAAAGGGCTCATTTTTCCTGGAAAAGGGCCCAGATTTTGAGTGAAAGATCAATAACATGCAGAAAAATGGGTCCTTTTATTTAATTTTGCCATGATACCAGAAAGAAAAGAAAGAATCCAATGCTGAGACTGAGTGACTTCAAAATATTTTGCATTTGTTTACCCCTGTGCGATGCTGGAGCATCTATTCAGAAGAGCTCAATGGGAAGGATGCAGCCATTGGGGCTCCCCTAGAGCAACCTTTTGTCACCTGCTGGTACCCCACTGGGGACAGCATCCCTGGCACTGCTCCAGTCCAACCCCACTCATTTTTGGGGGGGTTTTATTACAGATTTAATTGCTGCCTCCTCTGCCCTGCCTTGTCCAAGGAGCTCTGTCACCACAGTGTTCAAGGATGACCTTCTGCCTACACTAATTATGAGGAGGGGTGACTCAAACTTTAATTGCAATTACAGCCAGGGCAGGGGGAATAAAGGAAAAAAAATACGCCATGAAGACACAGCATTCAAGATGCCGTGCAACAGTCATGACATGCTGCATCCTCCCCATCCATATGGGGGAAAACTAACACTTTGGCAAATTTATGAGGATGTGTGAAAGTGATTATATTCCTGAAAATATCTCAAGTGGAACGGCCTACCTGGCATATTTTGTTAGTCATGAAACACGCTCCCTCCACCGACTGTAGTTTGTGGCTTTCCATCTGCTTAAATACTTTAAATATCGAAACTTTCTTCTTTTTTTTTTTTTTTCCAAGCTGAAATAGCACACCAGCAGCAGAGTGCTGACTCAGGGGCGCGGGATGAGGACGTGCTCACCACCAGCAAAGGCATGCAGAAGATGCCACGCCACAAGGGCAGGAGAGCAGAGGATTCACCACATGGGTGGTAAGTCCTGCCCCGGCCAAGAAATGCAGGAGGTCAGCCTGTGTTAATTAATTAACTGAATTAATTGAATTAGTGTCCAGCAAGGGAGCACCAAGTGCAAATCAAAAGAATATTATTTTGAGGCAAGTGTGGACATGAAAGGAAAAAGGTTAAAGGAAAGAAATGGCACTGGTTGGCCATTTTAATTTCATTTGGCCTGGAAGAAACAGGCAACAGTTTTAAAGGTTACAGGTCACTGCTGCCAAGCCCAGATTTTAGCAAGATGGGGTTTATGGCACCCTGATCGCCCCAGTTCCTGCTTTCATGGGGAGTGATGCCCCTTTTGTCCTGAGGAGCTGGGGAAAAGGCTCCAAGGCATCAGGGGATCCAGGGCTGCTTCTCTCCTGCCCTCTCCTGCTCTTTACTTAAGAGTTTCTATTTTAAAGCCTTGGCTGGGGTTTTTCTGGCCACAGTGCTGGAAGTGGGGTGGGCATGCACAGGGATGCAGCCAGAGCTCAGCACTGGTGCAAAGAAAACCCAGCCAAGGCTCCCAGTGTCAAAGAATATGGCCAAGGGACAGCCACAGCAGCAGAGAAACTTCCCCCAAAACATTTAGGTGCAAGTGCATTCCCACCAGGGAGGTGCCCTTAGATGGGCTTGAGGGTAGTGAGGCCCAGAGCAGCTGTGGCTGCCCCTGGATCCCTGGCAGTGTCCAAGGCCAGGCTGGACAGGGCTTGGAGCACCCTGGGGCAGTGGAAGGTGTCCTTGCCCATGGCAGGGGGTGGCACTGGATGAGCTTTGAGGTCCCTTCCAACCCAAACTGATTCTATGACTCTATTATTGTGTGCCCTGGGAAAACCTGGAATATCAACGCTCCGATTTACCCACAAAGGGGTCATTTTGAGTCATCAAAGCAGTTATGTACTTGTTGCACGAGGCAGTGGCAATTGTGCCCCTCAAAGCAGCAGTGAGCAGCACTCATGGTGTAACTACAGTGCAAGCACTCTTTGCCTGATTATGGAGAATGATCAAAGCATGGGAGTATCTCGGCCGAGTCGCCTCCTCCCCAGGGCGTGTGGGCTGCACAAGAGAAACCCCAGCTACAGATACACATCAGCTGGAGCAGAGACCAGTAGAATATGATGAACATTTTCCCAAATGGCAGTGCAAAGCTGAATATTAGGTGATTTGTGGCAGATTTCCTCTCGGAGGAAATCTCTCCCACCATGGTGGTAAGGTTTTCACAGCTCATTTGGCTTTTCATTTGCTGAACCGCTTTGTGCTGTTCTCCCTTGCAGGACAAGACCTCATCATTTGTGTTTTCTAACAGGTTTTTTTTCCTCCTAGGAGAAAACTATCTCTCCTCCTGCTCTCTGTGAGCCTAATTCTGCATCTCCAGCTGACGTTCAAGGGTTTTGGAGTTACTCTCACTTTTCAGGGGGATAGATCACCTTGGAGGGCAGGGGTTTTTTTTCAAGGTTCAAAACCTGGAGAAAGAGTTTCTCCTTCCAAATGCAGATAATCCCTGAGAGAAATAATCCCATGGGAAATAATCCAGTACAAAGAGGGTTTATTGCATCTTTTCACAGGCTCTTTCTTACTGACAATTGATGAGTTCATAGCTACCAATATCCATTAGAGGGTTTATTTTATTTCTGGTTAGAAAATAAAAAGGCAGAGCCTGAGAAGAGTAGAACCAGCCACAGAGACTGAAGACTGACAGGAGCTGCCTGGCAGACAGTGAGTGAAAATGCTCTGACAAGATGAAATGTTTTTTCTTTCATTGAAATCACTCCCTTTCCGAATGACTAATACACAGCTATCGCACCATGGATATTTCCAGAGTGATGAGATGTTTTTAAAATATCTCACTGTGCCTCAAAATATCTCACTCTGGCTCAATAGATCATCCAAAACACCACCCACGGAAATCATAAATAAATAGATACTATAGTGCTGTAAAAGAGCAGACTGGCCAGGGCCAGGGCAGCATCGTTCATCGGCGAGCTCAGTGAGGCCACTGAGCCCCTCCCCTCGGCACGTGGCTCCTGCAGCCAGCCTTTGTGGGCATGGAGACACTGAGCCCTTGCAAAGGGAGCTGGGCACCTCCTACTCTCCCAGCACCTTCACAAAGCTGTCCTGTACAGCTCCTTGATGACACAGATCTCTGCTTGAATGAGCAAACTGGATAGAAGAGGTACAGTGGACTCCATGGTCCACTCAACCACATGCGCTCAACAGCACAGTGGCCACCAAGAAGGCAGGTGACATTCTCTGGCCCATGGGCTACCCCTGGAAATCCATGTGCCCCCTTGGGGACCCCCATTGCCTACGCAACAGCTTCAAACCTCAAGCTGCAGCAACCAGAAACACTCCATCCTACTCCATGCCCAGAAACACATCATTCCCATCAAGAAAGGGACACCCACGCTCTTGGAACAGCTGGTGTTGGGTGACACTGGAGGGGGTGGCTGCCAGCCCAGCAGCCTCCACATCCCCTCGCCCCAGGCTGCAGGGACCAGCCCAGCACAGCACCCACTGCAGAGCCAGGAAATTCCTACTCTCCTGACAAAGGCTCTGAGGGATTGCAAGGACTGAAGGGCTGCAAAGCCACCCCCAGGCAGCTGATTTTTTACACATTTGGATGCACTTGCTCCAGGCTTGGAGAGGAAAAAAAGCAGCAAAATGGCAAGAAGAAATCACGCAGCAGGGCTGACTTGCCTTGCATGTGCTCCAACTATTCTGTGTGTGGAGAGGACTTGTGACAGATCCCTGTGCCATTGTCCTCCCTGCAGGGAAGAGACCAGAGTTCCATCCCAGGCTTGGATCTCAGTACAAGGACAACTCTGCTTGGTAGCTCAAGAAAAACTCCCATAGAGTTGGAGTGCAGACATATTTTTGAAAGCACCCTGGATCCTGGTGCACACAGCCTAGATCCAGCCCAAGGAGAGCTGTGACTCCCAAAACCTCAGCCCAGCCCAGCCTCAGTTCGCTTTGCAGAAGCTGAGCGTGCTTGTTCTCTTCCCTAGGAATCAGGCAACACTCTTCGTTTCGCTGACTGAAAACAAAGAGACCAAATAGTTTTGAGGAACTGAAAATGGGCTCCTTTGCTTCTCTCAGCAAGATAAAAAAATGGTTCAGATCACCCAGGCTGTGCTGTTCCTAAGTTGTTTCCTCTTTAGTGGCATTTACTGAAGTACATTTTGAAACTTTGGGAGATCAAGCAGCTTTTCAGAACTGGAGTCAGAATACATCCTTTGGAAACCACAGAGAGTCTGATACTTGTTGTCTTCTTTTCAAAAGGGCTGAAGCTACTTCTCCAGCACAACAGGAATTGGTGGATTCCCCAGGTTCAAGGAAGGAAAACATCTTGCCACAGAAATTCAGTCCTACTGCTGAGGTACATGGGGAACCCAGCAGCAATGGGCCATTGACAACCAACCTTCACAGAGCTCTGCCAGCCCCAGTCCTTCCTGACAACCTCTGCTTGACTTTTCCCTCCATTTCCTGTTCTTCCCTCTGGGAGCAGGCAGCACTGAGAGGCTGCAGAGAGTTGACAGAGATGCTGCAAAGGCAGGAGGGAGAAAGACAAGGCCCTGCATTTCCAATGAAGATAGCTCCAACATCTGTCCTCAGCCACAAATGTATTCACCCGCACAGACACACTCATCAGATGAGGCTCTAAAATATTTACTGCCCAAATATCAATCCTCATAAAGCGAGGCAGCCATTTGGGCTCAGGGAGGGGGAAGGAGACGGGGCGGGTTGTCAATAATGTCATAACCACGGGCAGTTTTATGTATCTCTGGAAATGGCCAAGGAACACGCAGCTTGACAGATGTGCAAACGGGTAATGCAGGCTCCCTAGTTATGAGCGTGAGGATGTCAAGAGGAATAGATGAGCAGTAATTCAAAGTATATTGGGCTTGGAGAAGTACATGGGCATCGTAATGAATGCGGGATGGGCACTGCGGTGGAGGGAGGGCTGAAGGAGGATGAGGAGGGATGGGATGCTGGCCGGAGAACGCAGCCCCTGTGGTGCTGGGGAGTGACTGAAGGGACAGGAGATCAGGCTAGGCATTTGGTGGGCAGAATCATACTGCCATGGGGTGTTACTGCACCGAGGGATGTGTCAGCCTGTCTGCTGCTGCTGGAGGCTGGACCAACCTCCAGGCTCCTTCTTCCTCCTTCACAGCTGCATCTCTGCACAAGCCTCTCCCACCACTGTGTCACCTTTCCTTTCCCTTGCTGAGAAACTCAAAGTTTTAGCCAAACACCTGTATTTTTCACCAAGAAGAGTCAAAAAAACCCAAGGAACCAAAGGATGTTTCAAGTTTAGTCTCAGCAGAACTACAGCTTTTATTTTTTGCCTTCATCTCCAAACTAGAAAACAAACCCCGACGCCGCAGCAAGGGCTGCCGCCGCCCCCGGCACCGCCTGCGAGGCGCAGGCACTGCTCACACCTCTGACTGTGCCTCGCCCGGCATTTCCCCATCCCACCTCGGCGGGCTTTAAAAAGCAGCATCACACAGACGCGCTCCACGCCCCCGGCCGCACGCTGCCGCCCCTGCGCACGCTCCCGCCCCGCAGCCACGAATCCCAGCCGCACGACGGGCCACGGGGGCTGGCCGGCTTCCAGCACGAAGGGCTGGAAAGAAAGGAAAACCAATTTAACCAGGGATGGGGTGCTGGGACACTCTTCTGCTCAGGTGTTTGGTTTGCCGGAGGAGTGGGGCAGCACGGTGCAAAGAGGACAATTAGCCGGTCCCAGCTGAGCTCAGTTGGCCGGCCCAGAACAGCACACACAGACATCCTAGCTCCACTCATTTTTCCATAAGATTCGCCTCCTTCAGCACTTCTGGCAGTGAAATTCCCACTCTCCCACATCCTCCGATGCTCTTTGAAGGGATGCAGTCATTGGCTGCATGGTGGAGCCACGCACACCCTTCCTTCCTCTCAGCTCCTGCAGAGAAGTTCATAGTTTTTCCACACCCTGGTGCTTTCGGAGCTGGGGGGAATTACTCATGAAGGCAAGCAGGCACCCCACACACCAGCAATCACCACAAAAGGTGGTTTTTCCTGTGGAGAAATCCATGAATCACTGTAAAAGTCAGTCTGGCTCAAACCAAGCCACACTACTCACCATTGTTTGTTAAAAGGAATTAATCGCCAGTCTTTTCCAGGCTGATTTTATGAAATATGACTTACCCCAACCATTCACTATTAAGTTGTTAGAACATCCAGCTGCAAATATCCTCTGTGTGTGCTCTGGGAGCCTTCCCCATGGCTCACAGAGTGACATGCGGTTTTGTTAGGTCAAATGACCAATGACTGAAAAAGCTTGAATCTTGAAGGAATATTTCCTACAGGTCTCAGACTGGAGATTTTCACTCCAGAGATTCACTTCTGGCACTGGCTGTTCCTGCAAAGGTGGGCTCAGTGAATAATCCTGCTAGAGCCGAGGAGCCCTGGGCAAGGGGTGACACCATGAGGAGGCAGGGGCACAGGCAGAGCAGGAGCTGACACACACAGCACAGGTCCTCTGCCTCCCATAAAAAACACTCTCTGCCAACATCCCAACCAAGCCACGCACAGGCAGGTGCCAGGAAGGGGAGGCAGGGGCTGGTATCACTCTGCATGAGCTCTGACCCAGTGAGACAACCAAGCAGTAGCAAATCCATAATGAAAAAAAATCTTTTTCTTTCCAAAAAATGTCCTTGTTATAATTTCCTTCTCCTGGCGGCACCCTCCTGTGCACAAGAGCTCGGCCATGACATGGTGTAAGAGCAGGAAACTTCAATGCCAACGGTTGCGGGAGCAGAAAAGAGAGATAATTGCACTTCTTACAGCAGCAGTAACTTACCTTGGGGAAATTTTCCCTGCTAATGAGGCTGTTCTGTTCAGACATTCAGCAGGAGCTGAGAGGGCTGGTGCTGCTGCCAGCCCATGGTGGGTGCAGGCAGAGGGCAGGCAGGGGTGGGAAAAGCAGTCCAGGAAACTCCCACCATGGTCCCAGTCTCATCACTTTGCAGCTGTCTGGAGCTCAGTTTTCCAGTGCTAGCACTGTACCAGTGAGCTGGCTTTAATTTATTTCTCCTCAAAAACAAAAAAATCCCACTACATCAGCTATTGCCTCCTCTTGCCTTTGGCTCCATGCTGGTTTCACAGCATCTCCTGGTAGAGCTGCACCTGCCATCCAATCCCAGTCCTCTGCTAAGGATTTTCTTTCTGCATCAGTGCCCACACCCATACAGGTCCTGGGGAGCCTGTGGCTGGCACTGCCAGGGGCAGCTGGGGACAAGCCTCTGTATTGATGAGTGCCAGCTGCTGAGTAGGATGCCTGGGCTGCAGCAGCTGGAGGCAGAGGTAGCAATTTGTGTGCTCACCTGGAAAGGCAGACATCCTCTCATCCCTTGCAGAGCTGCTGAGAAACCAGCTCCTGGCTTTTTTCCTAGGAGTTTAGCATCGCCATACTCCAGCTACCAGGAGAAGATGCAAAATCCCCTCTCCCTTGGGTCCAGACAACCCCACAGAAGGAGCAGAGGTGAGACAGCTCTGCAAGAGAGCCAGCTTCCAGGAAAAATGCTTGGAAGGTGGCAGTTGCAGCCAGATGGGACTGCATCTCCTGTTTTGAAGGGAACCATGGGACAGTGCCTGCAGTGTGGCTCTGCTTTGGCACATCCCAGGCTAAGCTGCCAGCGCCAGCCTCACTCCTCATTGGCATGCCAGGCACATGCATCCCAGTGGCATGGGGCTGCTCTTCCTGCACTCTGTGTACCCAAGCAGCAGCACCAGGAAGGCTTGGAGAAATAGAGCAAGAGTAGAGAAAAGGAGGGAAGGGGGCTCAAAGCCACAGCCGAGCACAGCACTGCAGCTTAGGCTGTGAAGCCAAGGCTGACAGTGTTGCTCCAGTTACCTGCATGACCTTGAGAGCCCTGGACAAGCTGCAGGGAGGAACAGCAAAGCCTCCAGCAGCAGCTCTGTGTGCTGATAGGGACAGGGGAAGTCAGGCAGGGGACAGAGGGGTGGGTGCCAGTTGGGATGTGCCACCTCAGCAACAGAGCCCACCAGATGGACCAGGCTGTTTTTACCTCTGTTTCAGCCCCAGAAAGGCAGCTCACAACCCCACACCTTCTTTGGATATCATTTTGTGGGTCTTGGGTTTGTTTCCATGGGAGCCCATGTGTAGGAAGAGGTGGGACCTCCTGTCACTCCTCTGGGACCCAGCATAGGACAGCAGAAGGGGGAGTAGGCTCTGCCTGTGCTCCCCAGAGAGAGGGGCAGCCAGCCCTGCTCTGCCAGGCAGGAGACACTGCCAGCACAAAGGCAGGCCCCCGAGATCACAGCGTGTGTATCTTGAGAGCTCAGAATAAATATTTAAAGGTGGAGGGGAAAAAAAACCTGCTTGTCTCTGTGAGCAAGTTCTCTGTCTTTGCTCTGGGATTTGAGACAGAGACAGAAACATGACAAAGGAGACACAGGTTTCAGCAAATCATGGGCACATCAGAAGCAATGGCTTTCAGATGCCGGCTTTGCTGCAAGACAAATTCTCTCCTGGCCAGATGCCTGACAACCCCGACAGCCCTCGGGGACTGCAGGTCTGTGTTCCCTCAGACACAAGGGGCTGCAGTGAGCCCACCCTTCTTACACCCCTCCACTCCAGCCAGGGGTGGGAGCCAGGGTGTTCCCCAAATCCATTTCCAAGCCAGTAAGAGCTGGTCCTGACCTGTGGGGACATGTGACCCCTCCTTGCCCTGTCCTGTGAGTATGTACAAGGTGATGGGTTCTGAATCCCAGTTTTGGACAAATGTTCCCAAATCCCTGTCCCCACAGCAGAGCTCTGCCAGAGAGGCAAACCATGGCTCAGTTTTCTCCATGGCTCACACGAGCAATGGCTGGGGGGAAGGATGGGAGGTGACAGCTCTACTCAGCTCCCAACAGCCCTGTGCTGGGCCATCACTCAGAGGCAGTGGCCAGAGCAGCCACAGAGAACGGGATGTTCTGTATCACAAGGCTGTCCTTAGGATGCTTTTATTTCCAGAGAGAGCTCATTAGCTCTGGTTGTGCAGGAGTTCAGGTTTTTTTTCTCCCTGTTACTAAGAGCGGGAAAACTCCACTGAATAACATCCCTGAGCAAGGATGGAACAAACATAGGGCATGGTGGGGAGAGGAGCAACTAAACCAGAGATAATCAAAGCTACTGCTGCAGCCTCACATCACTTACAATCTCCATCTCCTTTGGATTTCCCAGCTGGAGTGGTCTCTGCTTGCTCCGCCCCACTCACCATGGCTGCAGGGCTTGACTCTGCTCTGACAGGGCTCTGCTCCAAGGGGAAGAAGATGCAGAGGAGATGGCAGGGAACTGGGCTCAAGGTAGCCCAGTGGATCAGATGGGATGCCAGGAGCTGAAGGGACTTGCAAATGCACTAGGCAAGGAGGAACACTCTGTCTCTGGCACTGTCACAGGAGGGATTTAATACAGGCACATCCTACCCAGGGGTGCTCCAGCTGTGATGCCTTGCCAAGATCAGTCTGAAGCAGCCACCTCCTTACCAAGCCCTGACGCTCCTCTCCCATCACCACACGGTTCAGCACACACTGCAGGAGACGCAGCCGAGAAATCACGTACCAACAGCAGGAGATAAGCCTCCTTCCAGATATGATCACAAGCCCCATTATCTCCTTAACCCTTATGCATTTACTTATCCATCCCAGATCTGTTCCTCCTTATCTAAATTCTCCTCCTATTTTTTCCGATCTCTTACCATGGTTGGTCTCAGAGCATTGCGGCCTCTCCAGGAGCGATGGAGGCAGCAGGAGAGCCTGATGCCCCAGGCAGCCACTCACCACAGCTAATGGGATAGGCTCTGATTGACTGGCCCCGGCGATTTAAAGTTAATAAAATGTTAAAAGCAGCCTTATAAATCACCCAGGCAGGAAGTGACCTGGACAGGAGGCCTAACGAGTTAGTAGAGGTTTTATTTAAAAGCCATTTGTCTGAGAAGTGCAACACAAAAAGTCAAATAACTCTTAGGAAAACAGCAGTGATGGAGCTACTGGAAGGACTAGAGATGGCTGGATATTTACAGCGTGAGGATGTCAATCTTCCCAGTGCTAACTGGCCTCTGCTTCCCAGATGGAGCATCCCAGCTGATCCCAGCTCCAAAATTAACCAGGACAAGCCAGATCGCAGCTCTGACTCGTATTTTTAGCTCACTGGGTCCACTGTGACCTTCTCACAGACCTCTCAAAACAGGAATCTCATGCCCATGTCCATCCTGTGACAGGCTGGTGGCATCCTCATCTTCCTCCAGGCCCCAGTTCCCCTGCCCTGGGGATCACACATGAAGAAGCTGCTATTCTCATATGCTACTGCACACAGCTGACATCTCTGTTTGCATGGAGAAGCTTGAAAACAAGAGGTCCCAAAAATCTCAAACTCCAAAACCACCCTAGAAATCAGGTTTTTGGTTTCTAATACCAATTTCCACTCCTCAGCCATGAATACTGATTTTGCACCCATCAGGAAGGCAGCTGGGCCACATCAGCCTCAGCCCCTGCTCATTCCCTACAAGCTGAGCTCTACCTTTTTAACATTAAAAAGCCCCTACTGCCAAGTGCAAGGAGCAGACAAGGGTGTTTCCCTGGGACAGGGACTTGGCCCCTTCCCAAATGCCCTCCCCCAGCCATCCCTTACTCTGCCACTGAAGGAAGCCTCCAATACCCCAAAGGCCTTTTACAGTTGGGAGGAAAGGCAGCTCGTGCTTGGGAAGCCTCCAGAGCATCGTTAAGAGGGAAATTATAGACAATTATCCTCAGAAGTACATCAGGGAAGCAGAGGTAGTCACAAAGCACCAGTCCCACCCAAGCCAGGCTCCTTGCAGCAGCAGAGCAGTGTCTAAAACTATGAGCAAATTCCAATGGGATACAGTCTGCAAGCAACAGGTTTCACCAGCAGCTACCCCGCCTTCAAAATCACCATTTAATTGCAAGAGAAGTAGTCATCCCCAAGCCACCACCTTTCCTCCCAGCAAGATGAGGAGAAGAGGAGCAGGTAGGAGATGCAACGACATAAGAAACAACCTGATTTCACTTCAATTTGCCAAGTGAAATTGGGCTGCCTTTGCTTTTCACGGGCATCCTTACCTTGGGAGGGATGCGGGAGGCTGGGTGCAGGCACAGCCGGTTCTCCTCGCCAGCGATGAGCACCTTCCAGTGGAGCAGGGAAGCCTAAGAGTGGCGGGGGGCTGTGGCTGGGGGGCTGCTCCGGCGGCTCTGCGGGCAGCTCATGGCTCCCAGGCACGAGGGGCTGTGGGTGGGAAGGCACAGAAGGTGTCAGTCTGGAAAGACACGGCCTCAAGCACACACCAAGCAAACCCAACCCCACAGAAAGGCTGACCTGAAAGTCAGGAAGGTGAAGAACTTTATATATTGGTATTTTTCTGTATTGCTCTTATTTCCCCTCCTCCCCATCATCAAGGAGAAGAAACCAATGGGATCTGCTTAGATCTGGATACTAAGCAGATGTGGATACTTGAAGAGGTCCAGCACCCCCCGAGGGACTCCTGCCAGGCACAGGGGGATTCTTGGGAGCAGTTTCCCAGGGGGTGTTATATGCTTCCAGCATCACTAGTGGGGAAGGAGAGAAGGCACAAGCTCACCTGGGCAAGCACCCCCTGGCCCGTGCTGATGCACACAACCATGAACATACAAGGGAAAGACTCCCCAGCTCAACAGGCCCAGACAGGGGTTTCACAAGATGAGGAGAGCTCTCTCCATTGCTCACAAGTCAAGGGGTTCCACTGGCACCTCGGAAATGCTAAGAGAAAGCTGGTCCTTGACCCACTGATCTGTAATCACTTCTCCCAAATTCAAACCTGAAAGGGAAGCAAGACCCTTTGCTGATGGAGGTGGTACATCCACTCATCCTTTAACCAGCTTCACCTTCACATGCAGCACTCTCCAGCTAGAGTTTGATTTAATACATTTATTTAGTGGTGAGGTCCCCAAGGCAGAACTCACATCCTCTTTTTGCATCTCAAACAGTTTTGAGCAGTCAGTGTTTAACAAATTAATAATAATGTGATGGCGCTTTGAAAAATAGACTGTTCTGTCCTCAAAAAATGGGCCACGTCTCCCAATTACTCCAAAGGGCACTGCTTCAGACCTCGCTGAGCAAATGGCATTTAGGCACAGCCACCTTTTAATGGCAATGATGTGATCCTGCTACAGCTGTGCTCACGGAATTGTTAGGGTTGAAAGGGACTTCTGCAGATCATCTAGTCCAAGCCCCCTAATTAAAACAGACCCTTAAAAATTATTAAAAGCACTATTACACATCTCCCAAATGACGGTATTACTGAAAATGCAATAAAATTACCCCCACCCTGCCACGATGGAGATGAACAATGCTGGGGCGGGGGTCAGACACAACGGAGCAGAGCCCCCCGAGCCTGCAGGCCCCGCCATCCCTGGCAGCCAGACCTGAACTTCGGGCCATGGGGGCCACACCCAGCCCCACTGCCTCCTGCCCACTCATCCACCAGTGACAACAAAGGCCACCATGCCCACTCTGCGCCCGTGGAGGGGAAAAGCGGGTGTGGGGGTGCTCGCCCATTCCCCCCATCCCGTGGGAGCCACGCTGACCTGTGAGCGCGGTGTCACGGTGTCCTGACCTTCACACCCACATGCACCATCCAGCATGGCAGCCAGGTGTATCTCATCTCCACCTATCTCCACACTGCACAACGTGAGGGCAGGGGATAGGAGCAAGTTAAAAAACACCTCTTAGCTCAGGTATTTTTTAGCAGCCATCCCCTACCTGAGGTCTGCCGTCCTACCCCAAGTTGCCAGCTAAGCTCAGCATCTCTCTGTCGTGAAAAGTATTCACAAGGTTTGCGGTGGAGGCTGGCAAATATTTGCCAAGGATTCTTCCAAATCTCCAAGCCTGCCAGGAGCTCGCTGCAAATTTGTTTGCTGATCGTGGTCCTTGTGCTAATTTGCAAATGGAGAGCAAAGAAAAAGGTGGCTGTACAGTGCAGGGGAAGGCAAGCAAGCAGGATCCTATTCCACGGGGAAGGCAACACCACCGACCCTAATGAGGGCTCATTAATTAACACCTGCAGCATTGGTGCAACACCCAGCTCCTGATGCTGATTGTGGTGAGGGAAGTGCAGGCAGCACCGGGAATGGCAGGATGCTGCTGGGGAATGGCAACAGCAGCACCTGCAGAGTGTGCGGGCAGTGATAGCCCCACTCCGACCTCCCTGTGCAGCAAGTTGCAAAGAGGTGCTGGGAAAGCATCCTCTCCCCTTCCCTGCTCCCTCCCCAAAGTGGTTCCAATCAGAATTTCTCCTGTGGCTTCTCCCCTGATTTTGGCACCTCACCAAGTTCCAGTCCAGGCCAAGCACATTGCTAATTAGCTCCACTAATTAATCACAGTTTCCATTGTTTATTCTTTTGTTCTTGCACAAACGCCCATGCTGCCTGGTGTGGTGAGCTGCCATGGCATTCATGGAGCACCAGCACAGCTGGTGGAGCTGACCCCAGGAAATGTGGGCCACTGGCTGCTGGGCTCCCAGCTAGACACCAGAACAGAACCCATCCCCGTCCTGTTGGGAAGTGAGTTAAAAGCCAAAGCCATCAATTCTGGCCTGAAACAGTACAAGATCCACAACGCCCCCTCACTCTTCCAGCCTGGAATTGCTCATGCCAGCATAGCTCAGACCATATTTCTGAAACTTCCAGGAGGCCAGGAGCTGCTGGTGGGTCATTTAGTCCATTCCCCCTTTGGGAACTGGGATTTACGGTGCCTAAAGCATGTCCAGTGGTAGAGCCTGGCCTCCAACATCTCCAGCAAAGCCAATTTACAGCCTCCCTTGGTTTCCTGAGGCTGCTGTCAGGGCAAGAGTGGGCTGCAGTTCACTTGCCACCATCCTCGATATCTCCTGCAGCCATCAGTGCCACATTCTTCCTCTCTCCAGGCACGGGGATGGCTGACTGGCTGTCACTCCACCAGAACCCCCCAGGGAGACACCCCACAATTGCTTCCAGGAGCTGGCACACAGCCCCGGAGCAGAGGCAGCCATCCATCAGCCTCTCTCTCAGCTAATCCCACCGAAATCCTGCCTTTGTGCTCATCACATCCATTGCCTGAGCATTAGGCATCACCGATCCCAAGCTAATCTCCAGAAAGCTCCCTCCCCCACGGGGGTTCCCCTTCCCTGGGCAGCCCTGGCACCCCAGAAGCAGGGGGGGACAGGAGGACATGTGGCTTTGGCTCCTTGCCAGCGCTGGCAGGATATGCAGGGAATGAACCCAACAATCGCTCTGCTCGCTCCCTCTTGTCAGGGATTTTTTTTAACCAGGTATTTCTTTAAAAAAAAAAAAAAAGACACCAAGGGAAGAAAAAAGAACTGTTAGTCCAAGCAAGCCTGTGTTGTTAAATACAGAGAAATCCAAGTCTGAAGTCCAACAGAGGCCAAGGTTTCCGGGCTTTGACACAGCTGACAAGCTAGAGCACAATGAGAAAATATACACACAGAAATAGCCAGGCAGGATAAAGGATTTACTGCTCCTTTCACAGAAAACAAAAGAATAGGCTTAAACACTCCATTTAGGAGTGGTAAAAAAAAAAAAAAAAAAAAAAAACAAACCATAAAATCTAGATCTGCAGAAAGAATATTTGAGTACAGGATTACCAGGAGGTGAAGAAAAACCAGATCCTGCCTGTCCTGGGTGCAGCAGGGCAGCAGTATCCCCAGGGACCCTCTCCCCTGGCCCAGCAGCATCTTGCAGTGAGCACACACACCAAATGCCAACTCTCACCTCAGAGCCACCCAGTCAGTTCCCCCCTGCCCTGGGTCAGAGCATCCCACACAGCCCACATGCCAGCACAGCCAGCTGTCACACCAACATCTGCATGGTCTCCCCTCTGGAGCATTTCTCTTGGGCTGATTCTGGCTGAAGGATTGCTGTCTTCACTCAAATCCCTCTCCAAGTCCACTTCCCCAGTGCCAACCACCCCAGCTAATGAGGCTGGGGCTCCCTGCCTTTCAGAAAGGCTTTTCCATGATGGGAAGGCTCCAGGCTCTTGGCTGTCCTCCCTTTCATGAGGAAGTCATCCCAGAACACCTCTTGGAACCTCAGCTGAGGAGGCCTGATGGAAAGAGAGCTAGGGCTGGCAGAGGCTTTGGAAACAGCTTCCTCCCATCATCTCTCCAGGTCTGTCCTCATTGAAGAGGGAAGTTTTCAGTTCCCTCTAAATTTCCTCTAACTTGTGATGAAAGAGAAAATCTTTGGAGAATAGACAGTTTCCCTGATGAAAGTACCACAGTGGGATTTGTTGGGTTTCTTTTCTTTTGAGTAGCACCAGCCAGAACAGAGCTTTGCAACCAGGCAGGCAGAAGGTTTTACCCTTTCCGTGGCAGGAGACCAAGTCTCCCAGCTGGAGACCAGGACAGAACCCACCCCTGGTCCTGCCGGGAAGTGAGTTAAAAGCCAAAGCCATCAATTCTGGCCTCAAACAGCATGAGATTCACAAACCCACTCACTCCATCAGCCTGGAATTGCTTATTCCAGAGCAGCTCAAACTATCTGTCTGAAACCCCCAGGAGGCCAGGGGCTACTGGTGGGTCATTTAGTCTGTCCCTCCTTTGGAAACTGGGATTTACTGTGCCAAAAGCACACCCAATGTCTGTGGTCAAGCCTGGCCTCCAACATCTCCAGCAAAGCCAATTCTACAACCTTCCTTGGCAGCTTACAAGCTGCTTAATTGCCCTGATAGTTATGCATTGAGGCTTTTTTTGCAAAAAGCAGCTGATTTCTCAGCAGCAACAAATACTTGGGAAAGCCTTCTCTCTGGCAAACTCTCCCTATTGTTCATCTCTTTCACATAAAATGTTCCTAATGAAGAGGGAAAGCAGGATCTTGGCTTCTTTCAAAACAATCTGAAATATTATATTAAAAACATGCACTGAGTGTTGACATATTTAGTGCATTGCTTTATAAAGCAAATTACCCGAGCTCATTCAGAGCTTGACACCATTAAGACAACACAGTACTACATGACTGGAAGGATACCACTGCAAGCAGTGCCACTTTGGGGAGCTGTGGAGCACCTTGGAGCAGCCAGACAGCCTTGACTCCATCCTAGTGAGAAGTGGAAGCCACCAGCATCATCCCCTAAGAGAGGGATGCACAAGCACCACTCAACATGCTAATGTGACAACGACAGCAGCTCTCAGAGCATGAATCCTCCCCACCCAAACCCTCGGTTCTTCATCTAGGCATCTGCAAATATCCAAGGCTGGGAGGACATGGTATGTACCATGCCAGGCTCTCACAGCAGTGGATCTGTGCTGTGGGAGCAAAGCTCAGTGTCTCCCTCAGCACACAAAGCCAAATCCCTTGGAAACAGGAAGGTGGTGGTGGTGGCCAGCCAGGTTTCTCTCCACACCTGGCATAGGCAGGGTCCCTGCAGAGCCCCCTCCTCTCCCGCAGTGTCTTTGAAGTGCTCCGGGCTCTGTTGCAACAGGATTTTCCAGACGTTAAACTGATGCTCAGAAAACAACCAGCCATAGAGAAAGCTTTCCTTACAAGGCTGGTTCATGTCCAAGAGCAGCCCAGGGGCCGGCTAAGATAGGCAGTGGTGCTGTAACAGCCTCTCACCAGAGGCCAATGTGAGCTATGGCTCCCTGTGGACTCCTAGGCCATGCCAGCTCCACGCTCACTTTGCAGGAGTGGGGCAGGAGAAATGAGCAGGTTTTATGGCACATTGGCTCTCCTCCAGGGACCAAAAGCTTTGATGCTGACAAAGCCACTGCATCCTCTCCTGCTGTGAGGGTGCCCAGACAAGACTTTTCTGGGTGCTTCTGGAGATCCTGCTGGCCTCAGTAGGGACATCTCAGGGGTGATGACCACCATGATCCCCACCTGCTGTGGGTGGTGGTCCTGGGGAATCACATCTTCCCCTCCAAGCAGGAGATCAGCACCTTAGGGGGTCTGAGCACAGGGCAGGAAACACTGCAGCCATAGTGTGCACGGAGTATGTTTAGGTTCATTTTTCTGTGACCTAACTCCATCTGCAGTGTGGGCAGCTGGCACAAGGACCTGGTTCCCCAGGACAGGCTGGTGCAGGACCAAAGACAGCTGCTGCCCCATGCCAGAGTGACACTAAAACCTCCCAGGCAGGGCACAGACCCTCGGAAGACCTGGTGTGCCTCAACCTCCTTTAACTCAGGACCCCAAGCCCTCCATGAAGGTCCAGCACCCCCTCATGACTTCCATCATCTCCAGTCCCCCTTGGGTTCATCAGCACCAGTGACTGGACAGGCTCCCTGCAGTGAGATCCACTGGGCACAAAGGATCACAACAGATCAGAGACCTGGGGCTCCTCCTCATTTATATTCCCCTCCAGCCACAGCCTTCAACATGACTGAGGAAGGCAAGGCAAGGCCTACAGAGAATGCCTAAAGATTATTTCTCTCAGATTCCAATTTATTTTCCATCATTAATGTCTTTGAAAACCCAACACGTTCTGTGGACAGAAAGAGCATGTTAAATGTGCGCATGGTGGAGCTGCAAAACCACGGTGAACACGTGCCTGGCACAGGTACCCATCCCACCAGGGAGACCAAAGGAATGGCTTTGCTGCCAGCGAGCATCACCCTTGCTCAGCAGAAGCTGTGGTAGAGGTCACATTCCACCCGCAGAGAGGTCCCCACCATGCACCACCTGAGCCTGGAAAAGCGGGAGCTTCATTCGGGAAAGCAGAGGTACCACAAGCCCCAGTGCTGAGCATTGCACAGTGGCACAGAGGAGGCAGGGCTGGGGGAGAGTGACTTGCATGAAGGATGAGAGGAGCTAGAGCCTTCCGTAATGGAGAGAAAATTGCTTTCGCCAACTATCTGCAGTTTTAAAGCAATTACATTTGGGGGGAAGCTGAGAGCATGTCTGAGTGCTACGCGCGTGGCAGGCATGTTTTGAAATACAAGAACCAAGTCAGGAAAAAATAGAAAAGAAAATGCCATTAAAAAAAATATTTGATGCAGTAGGAACTGAGAGGATAAAGTATTTATAACTCAGGGAGGGGACAGATACTGGAAGCAGCCAGTCATCCCAGCAATGGGGTAATTGAGAGGAGGTGGGGCAGCTTGCTCCCACTGGTGTTCCCCTTCCTCCCGAGCTTGGGAAATCCTCCTTGGGAAGCTCTGAACACACATCAGCTGAGCGCAGCCTGGTCCAGCAGAAATAAATAGAATTTGTTCTAATTAAAACACTACTCACCCTCTGCTTCATCTGCTCATGCAGTAGGGGCAGTAACAAAAGTCACTGCAGTGACATCCGGGTCAGGTCTCCATGAGCTAAACACACCTGGGAACGTGCTGCCCTCAGCCACAACACGGAGCTGCCTTGCTACTTCCCCTCACAGACCTGCAGGCTGACCCAAAACCCAGTAAGCACCCAGCAGCTACCGGTTAAAGCCTTTTCAGGACCACATTCAGACTGGGAGGAAACAGCTCGATCTGGCCACAGATAAGAGGCTCCTTCAAGCTGCAAGAAATACTCCTGATCTTCCCTGCAAGCCGTCACCTTTCACCACCATCCTTCTCCTCTAATCTGCTGGAATTAGGAAGGATCCCAGGCCATAAGCACGTCTCCGCTAATGACCGAGGTGGCAGGGCCTGAGCTGCCCTGATCCCCAGAGCTGCTGCACTGACTGCTGCCGGCACTGCTCAGACATCCAATTTATCAGGATGATGTCCCTTTTGCTTTCTGGCCACGCGCCTTCCCCTTGTCTTTATCTGCTCTGGGGACAAGTGTGGGAAGCAGAGAAGTGGCATCCAGGGCTGCTGGTGACAGAGTCCCTTTTCAAAGGATGTTGTTCAGCTGTTATTACCAACTCTCGCCAAGTGGAATTGAGACATGAAGTAGATTTGTGCCCAAGATAATGGCGTTTATTAGACAAGCTATTGAGGAGAAAACAAAAGCTAACAGTGGAGAGCCACTAAGAGCAATGCCTAAAGAGAATCCATCACGAATACAAAGAGAAGAAGTGCTAATAGTTGGTGCTTCCCATCAATGATTTGAAACCTCAAGCAGTTCCTTAACGACTCCAGGAGAGTGAAGGTTAGTGTCACCCAGCAAGAGGTGACAAACAGCACCAAGGTGTCCATGCCCTCAAACAAAGCAGTTCCAACCCCTTCTGCTCTGGTGAGATGTGGCTGAGCATCTCTGCCCCAGGGTGGCAGCCCTCAGTTCACCCATGACCCTTCTCCTCACCTGTATCAGCATCACATAACACCTGTATTGCACAACACCTGTACTATATGCTCCTAATGCACACAAGGATGCTCCAGAGCAAGGATCCCAGGAGGACTGCACCCCACAGCCTGACCTCAGCAGGATGGCAAGGAAGGAGAATTTCATCTCTGCATCTCCCTGCAGCAAGCAGGCCCCTTTTGATAAAGCCTCATGGGAAATGCCTTGAAAATCATGGGTCCATCTAGATTTTCCTATTCAAGACCAAAGGAGACATGCTCCTGCAAAACCTTCCAATAAAAAAATGCTTTTTTTATGGGAATGAAAGTCTTCCATAGGATCTTCACCAGCATGCTGGTTCACTGCCAGTCAGCCCAAACCCCTGGTGAGATTAGCTGGAGCCTGGCACAGTGCTCATAACCTGAGGCACAGCTGAGATCTTTGTGAAAACACAACAGAGATCATGGCTGCTAAATAACAGCTTGTCTGGGTCCTTGGCAATTTCTACTTTCCAATTTCCAGCCCAGATAAACAATAGAGGAAGCCCCTGAATCCCCTGCCTTGAGGCCAGCCCAAAGAGACCATCAATTTCACACCCAGACCTCTTCATCCCCACCCTCTTGTCCTTCGATGGGGTGATGCTCAAGGGCTGGGCTGGGGCAACAGCACAGAGTGATGTGGAGGAGGGTGAGCCAGGAGAGAGCATGAGGACATCCACGCAGCCCAGAAGCTCCTGAGAAATTTATTGCTTGTGACACGCTGTCAAAGCAAGGCGCATCTCATTAGTCAGAACCAAAGCAAATGAGCCAATTAAAAATTAAATAATTTAAGAAGGGATGCTCCGTGGGGCTCACCACCTCCCCTTCGGTCCTGCTGGTGAGTGGGAAACCCAAGGCAAGATGTAACACAAGTCTGAGTCACAGCTTCTCCCCTTCCCAAGATGGTGAATTCCCCACTTGCAGCGAGCAGCAGCAGCTGGGAGCAGCCAGCGACCATCACAGCCTGGCTCGATCTGGTACAGCCAGATGGAAAACAACAAGCTTGAGGAGCCACACCTGACACTCAGGGAGTTGGAAAAAGAAAGACTTCCTTTCACAGCCCCTGGAGAATTTGTTTCCCAGCTCTTGAAACGGAGCTCATTGACTCCTCTGAGTGTCATTCTCTGCTAAAAATTTCTATTTTTAACAGCTTTTCTTTTTAAAAAGATGTGGTTTTCCTTTGAGGGTTAAGCTGAGCAGGCACATGACTTTTTTTGTTGCTTTTTCTTTGGTTTTTTCCTCCAAGATTTACCAGCCATCGGAGCAGAGGGCATTACAACTCTTCTCCAGCTTGGCAACTACAACAACCCTCTGGAGTTTTACACTGCCCTCCTCCATGCCCACCTCCCTGCAGCATCGAGGAGAGGGTGAGCCCATCCCAGACCCCCAGGTGAAGGGACCATTTTGAGCAGGCACTTACAGGCAATGTTCAGTTTCCCCATCACAAGCCAACTTGAAATTTTACAAAAGCACAGAGGAGCCTGTTAGCAATAAACATCCCAGCTCACCACATTTCAAATGGGTGCTGGAGGAACCTGGGAGCTGCAGACAGGCCCATGGGTGTTGGATGGATTGGTGGGGGCACCAAACAGGTCTCCCCTCACAGGGGAGGCACACTGAGAAGAGCCCTCTCTCCCCCACCCATACAGGACCCAGTGAGGGAGGGAGCGACCCCAGGCCCAAAGGAGGCCATGCCCAGGAGAGACCGTGCCCAGGGTAGACAGGGACACCCCCTCTTCCCACAACACTCCCAAAATTCATCCCTTAAAAAACAGCACAGACCTTAGACATGAGCCCAGCCCAGCAGCATTTCCCAAATCAAACAATAAACAAGGAGCTGTTGCAGGTTTCCCTTACGCTGCAGGTCCTGATTAATCCCCATAGTAAACACAAAGGAAAAAACCCACCATAAGGGGGATGCTGTCTGTTCAAAGGCACAAATGGATGCTAAAAGTAGACAAAGAAGCCAAGTAGAGACATGGCAGGTTTGGGAGCAGGAGGGGAATGGGGAGAAGCCCAGGGGCTCCAGTGCAGGAAGGAAGAGCAATGGGACTTTAGCCAGTCATGCCCAGCAGCCCCTAACCCCTGGAGCCATCCTACAGTCCTTGCAGGGTCTGTCACCCTGGCAGGAGAGGGCATCCCCTCACCACCCCCAAAACATCCCAGCCTGAACAAGCTCTTCCCTCCTAGTGGTCCCCAAAGCCAAGCAAGTTGGTTAGGGCTCTCAGGACACAGGCTCTGGGGCAATGGTAAGGCAGCAAAACAACACTTCCTCTTGTGGACAAGGGCCAGGACCTTGGAACCAGTCCCCTGTGCCCAGGGACTAACGCTGCACAAGGCTGGTTTAATGAGAAATGCACATTTGAAGCTTTACAGCTCTTGCCGGCAGACTCCCCCCTCTCTTCCCACACGGTGCACCCAGCTAATTAATTACAGAGCACAATCCAATCAGTCAGGCCATCCTATTGCAGTTAAAGGCGTTTAAGAGATAATGCCATGAAACTCCAGATGGACTGGCCTGACCCCAGACTCTGACACCACTGGGGTGCTCGGGTGATGCTGTCGCTCCAGCTGACATCCCAGGTCCAAACAGGCTGGAAAAAAAACCCTTCTGTGGGCTGGGTTTCTGAGTCCCTGCTGACTTTACCAAGAGATGTGCTGTCCTGGTCCACTGGCACTTTGCCCCAGGGCAACCTGGGCTCGCTGCTGCCCATGGAGCACACACCAGCCTTGCTCAACACAAATGCCAGTGAGGGGGATGCCACCTGCCCTACTTCTGGCTCTGAGTTTGCTTTCAGCGTGGCAGAAGGACAGATCTGAAGGCCAGATGCCAGCCCATCTTCTCCCCACTGCTGCTACACACACCCCACATAGTCAGCTTTAGCAGTGGCTGCCTTGGGGTATCGTGCACCACTGATGCCAGTGTGCAAGGACAGCCTGATCTCTTCACACCTCACCATACAACTCCACTGCACCTCCCCACCACATCAAGTACAGAGAGAGGATGGCCCCTGCTCACCAGCAGCAGGGACTGGCCTCCCTAGAGAGGGGCTTTGGTGGCAAGTGGATGTAGGAGAGTGGCTAAAGTGATGGGATGCTGTACAGCCAGCCCCTTTACTGTTACTGCTGTTGTCATTGATGTGCTAATCTCCAGATAGGATGTTCTCAGCATTGCAGGGATGGCTTAAATCTCCTCCCTGGGCTAAAAGTGTGGGTGTTCTCCCTTCTCAGCACTTGGTTATTGGTTGAAGTTATCAGACCCCTTTGACAAAGGTGGGGGGCTTGCATTAGCTCAGCCCATTTGGTCCTGAATGAGCCACAGTCCTTCGCAGAGCTGCAGCAAGAGGTTCATTCACTGGGTGTCCTCAGTACCACAAACAGCCTTTGTTTCTTCATCACACCCATCTGAAGCCCCATCCACATATGGCTGGGATCCCTGCTGATTGCCAAGCTGCTCACTGTAAAGGTATTAAAGGAAAAAGTCATGGTGCCAGATCCCAAGCATCCCCCAAAGGACTCAGTGTGGTTTTGCTGCTCTGTGCTAGCTGTCCCCCAACCTTCACATCTGATGATGAAAGTGGCTGATTCTGTGATTTACTGATCCTACCCTTGGTTAGTTTTGCCTACCCAGGGTGAGGATAAGCTCCTGGATTTGCAAACATTTTGAGGATTGTGGTTTTAATTTTTTTTCCCCTTATTGTGTGTGCAAGCATCAAAAGCTCTTACGCCTTGATCCAAAGCCCAAAGTCAAGGCAGGGGATATATATCAAGTCTAAATATGTTCCTGTCACAGGTGGCACCAAAAGATTGTTGCAGTTTAAATGAGTGAGGGTTCTGCTCTTACTTGGTCCAGCCCATCTCCCAGATGCCTGAGCTCCAAGGAGAAGTGAGGAGCCTCTGCTCCTTAATCTTACCTCCAAAATGCCTTTGTCAGAGACTCAGGGACAGTTAACTATAAAAAAAGGACAGAAAGCCTCCTCTCACAGCTGCCCTCCCTCAAGCCACCCCTAGCCAGATACCCAACACTCCTGCACCAGGACCAGCCCCACACAGGTCACAGCACCAGGAGTATCTACAAGGTTTTCACCCAAGCAACAACCTACAAGTTTCACTAATGCAGATTTGCAAAGGTGAGATGTGACTCTGGCAGGACTGGAGCACGGCCACAAGCAAATGGCAGCATTCACCAAGCACAAGTGTGAAGGGGATGAAGCCAAAATGCCATTTAATAACTGGGTCTTCCTAAAAACACTGTCTCAGCACAACTACAAAACTCACCGTGAATGTCTTTCACAGTGTCAGAAAGAGACACCAGCAATTAGTAAAGGGGGCTAGAACATGATTGCTATAGATGAGACAGGACCAACCCCAGACCTCTAACGCCAGCTGCTGTTTCATGCATGTAGGAACTGCATGAGGGCTGGCTTGCTGCACCCAGCACTGAAATGAGTACAGCTAAGTCATTATCTTGGACCCTAAAACAAGGAACCTAACTACAATAGCAAAACACCATTACTTCATCAGAAAATCAGGATATCACATCTCCTCCAAGGAGCCAGAAGAGATGGGGCACTGTTTCTTTACAACATCTGTCCCATGGTCTCCTGAGAATGAGCACAGAGAAGAGCTCAGCATGGATAAACATCGAGAGCTCAGCTGTGGATAAACAATAAAATAAAATAGGACATCCTTCTTCCTTGTGCTGGAGTGTCCCACACCAGGCTGATTACAGGGTCTGGACACAGAGAGGTCTCATTTTGTGGTAGCAATACGGCCATTGTGGGATGCTATAGCTGGAGGAGGTTCTGCTTTCTGATCCAAATCTGGTTCCAGGGGCCAACAACCATGGCATGTATTGGACAGGAGATGAGGATGCAGATGCTCCATGCATTCAGCACTGCCGTCCAGGCAGGGTGGAGACATCCCCCTGAGAGTCAAACGCCATGCCACAGCTGTTTGGTGAGGGAAGGGGTTTTTCCCCATGGATTCAGAGAACTGAAATGCTTCAAATGCTTGAGAACTCCTGTAAACCATCTCGGGGATTTTGGCAGGAGGAGGGAGGAGAAGCTGTTCCATAAGCCCTGAGGCCATCCCACCTCACACACCTAAAAGACAGCCCCAGAGTGCCCTGGTTCTGGAGTAATTCACTCATTCTCAGCTCTCAGGTGCCCCATAAAACTGGGCACATCTCCCTTTCAGTGGGCCTGAAAGGACTCTCATGGAAACCATCTGAAAAGCTGAGAAACCAAGTGAGGCTGAAAACACATCAGCACCTCAGAGGACAGCATGGACTTGAGGTTGTGCTACCAGCCCAGAGCACCCGCTCGGCTCCATACCCAAAAAACAATGCACCAGAGAAAGTTCTTAGCCTTTGGCATCCATCTTCCCTTCCCACAGCTGCAGCACTGGGATCACTGCTGGATCCTGCACCGTCCCATTTTCCATACCCTGATATGAACCCTTCCAATTAAACCACTGAACTGTTCCCAGCTCAGCCTCCCATGCATGAAAACGTCCTGTTATTTTGCACCTGCCAAGAGCTGTGTCCCAGCAGATCTGTCTTGAACTGACACTTGAGGATAATTAAACCTCTCCCCTCCGTTAGCAGCGCAGCAGATAAAAGGAGAGCCCTGGGGCCCTCGGGTTGCTGTTGTGGTGAGTTGCTCCTGTACAAGTCGAGGAACATGAGATGAGACTCAGTTTCTCAATAGAGACATGGGCAAGGGAGCAGGGGGCCACCTTGGCAATTTGCCCTAATTTAGCAGGGGAGTAAGATGTAAGAAAGCACGCAAGCAGCTTCCCTAGCTGGGCAGATTCTCTGATGAACAGAGCTGGAAACAAAGCGTCTGGGATCAAATCGAACCCCTGTTGTTGCTAAACCTGGGATATCATCTATCACGGAGCCAGCAGTCCCTAAGGACCAAGCTGTGATGTTCCAGGAACCCTTGTCATCCCATCTCGGTCTAGTCCGAGCATGGACTGGCTCTCATTGCCCCCACCGGCAGCACTGGGGGCCAGGTGCCCCACAGCACCAGCCCAAAGTTGGCCGGTTTCGGGGAGCAGGTGACAAGATGGGAACCTGTCACCCTAAGCCTCGCTTTGCCTATCTCCTGCACCAGCTGCCTGAGGTTGCTGGATGCATCCAGCCTCAAAGCCGAGCTTCGATCGGGGTGGTTTTGAGGTTGGCACTGAGCATCTGCCGTCGCTCCAAGCTGGGCCTTCAGCCCCTCAGGGCATTGGGGGGACCCAGAGCACGGCGACCCTGTCTCTGCCTGCCTCACGGAGCTCTTCGCGCCGGGGGAGCCCTTCACTCCGCGGGGGGAACCCTTCCCTCTTCTCAGCCCCGCTGCGAGGGGATCAAGTCCCACTTGCCGAGTGATGCGCTGCAGAGCCGCAGGTCCCCAGGGGCCATGAGTGTCCCCCCCGCCTCCAGGGGAATGGATATTCTCCCCCCACAAAACCGCATCCCGGTGCCCCCGATCGCCTCGGCCGCCGTTACCTGCGCGGGCTGGGGCGGCGGCCGGGCGGNGGAGCGCTGTTTGACATCCCCTCCAAGATGCACCACACCCCCGTAGCTCTCCATCGCTCCCTGGGCGGCTGGGTGTGCCATGAGGATGAGTCCCAACAGCTGGACCCACTGATGGCCCTCGTCCCCCCGGCAGAGCCCGTTTTATTGAATACGTTCGTCCACTCATTCAGAAAATTCTTATCCCACTGGCTGAGTTTGCCTTACCCCTTCCCAGGGCTGCAGGGAATGGAGCTGCCAAGGGCTCGGCACACCAGACCCTGTCCAGGAGGAAGCTGTGAACCCCTCTCCCAAAGCTGACACCCTGCCACACTTCTGCTTCAGATATCATCAGATGTTTTCATTTTCTCCTGCCAATATTATCCTCATCCTTATTCAAGTGGGAGCCGAGGCTTGCAGGTCTGTGGGTTTTAATCAAAACTGGAATTCTCTCCACACAGTCACTTTATCTCTGTTTGTCATGCCGGAATGAAGAAACGTGTTTGGTGAGGTGTTTTAGAGCATCGCAGGGCGTGAATGCATCCCTGCCCCGAGCAATCTACAGCGGCCCCAGCGAGGGCAGGACCCGGGGCAGGAGCAGGCAGAGGTGCTGGCAGCTGGCTCAGGTGTCTGGAGCTGGGATCAGGGCGGTGGGACTGGACTCTGCAGCATCCCGCAGCCCTGATGCTCGCTGCTTTCCCGCTTGGTGTTTTTCATCAGTGAGCACCATCTGTACTGGAGCCGGGAATTGTTATGACCTTTAAGGCTCCATCCAGTGGCCGCTTCCTTCAGATGCTTTTGTGTCTTACTACGATCCCAGGCACACTGCCAAACTCTAAACTCACAATGAAGGCAGAGAATATCTTTCCTCCAATTTCAGAAAGGAGAAACATCACCAAAAAAGCCTGCCCAGATGCCATGATTGGGTCTAGAATTATTCCTTTTCCATTAATTCTAGAGATAAGTGAGATAGGAAAGCACACCTGGTAGGAGGATTGTAAAGTAATTAATGCATAATATTAGTAATGATCTTCTTATTCCAGCTCTGCTTATTACCACAAGCTTTGCTGGAGTCCACCATGATGTGCTGCATAAAGCAGATATCTCCTGAATCTGATTTCCTGTTTGGAGATGATCTCTAGCTGAGAAATTACCTGCTCTCAAAACTGATTAGAGTCCTCATCAGCAGATTCTTCACCCATCCTTTAGGCAGGCCCTAGAATATACAGGGAATTGAGAATAATTTCATGCAGGAGGTAAAATCTGGAGTTGGTGGCCCAGCTGTGTATCATTCCCAGTGAAAATCCAGACCAAGCAGTGATGGCAGGGATTCCCACCCCTAATCCAGGTGCTCTGAGCTGGCCTGCTCCAACCAGTGAAGGTTTTGTTCAGCACCTTCCAAGCTGATGGACGCCACTGGCTGCCACTGGTACATTACCCCTTCCACCCTGGGCACTTTGGGGGGCTGTCCCAAGTGTCAGGTGCCTGCCAGCCCCTGAACAGAGGCAGATGGGTGTCAGTAGGCCCTGCCTGCAGGAACAGAGCTCCCTGCCTTGGGAAACAGGGACGTCTGAAGTTGCCAGCTGTGCACCCAGCTATCCTGGAAGGAGCCTGGCATGGCAGGACCCTGCTGGCTCCCACTGCAGTTGCAGGCAGCTGGCTTTCTGCTCCATTCACATGGTGGTGCAGCTCCATTTGGAAAAGCAATGAGGTATTTTCCCTCCTCTGCTTCCCATGGTTAAAAACTGTCTCCTAATTTCCAGCCTACATTAGCCAGTTTAAGCCTATTTGTTCTAGTGCCAGGACAGTCTTTTAGCTTAAATGGTTCCTTTCTGTACCTGGTGTTTACTGGCTTGATATATTTATAGAGAGTAATCATATTCCTGTTTTGCCTTTCTTTGCTGGACTAAACAAGCCAAGTGCTTTCAGCTTCATCTTACAAGACAGGCTCTCCATTCCCTGCCATGCTAATAGCCCTTCTCTGCACCACTCCCAGCATGAATTCATCTGGCTGGAAGATGGGCCACCATGGCTGTGTGCACCTCCCAGTGCCTGGCACAGCCACCAGTGCCTGCCCCACCTACACTGGTGCCACCCTGAAGCAGGCAATGGCAGCTCCAGGCATGGTGGTGCTGCACATCTGCTGGCCTTCCCCCCACCAGACTGTCACCTGGATGAGGTGACACTGGCAAGAGACATTGCCTTCTGCCTCAGGCTGGCAGCAAAGAGGCCAGGTGTTCCTGCACACTAAGGAGAGCTGGTTTCTGCCCTCTCTGCCACACTGCATTGGTGTGCAGGTGGAGCTCTCCCGCAGGGGGTTATAAACTTCCATAGCCTTAAATGAAACTCACAGAGGACGCACAGACTCATCCCACTAAATGCAAGAGGGAGATGGTATCACCATGCTCTGATGGTCACTAATAACTTTACCTCTCCTGTGCTATTCTCAGCAGAGATAAACTTCCAGTGTCTGATGAGCCAGAACAGAAATATCCAATGGCTTTCTGTTCTTTTCTATTTTTGCTGCAAGCTGGTTAACCCTGAAATCCAATTACTGCTCATTATTCAGTGGAACTTGCCTCTTATCAAATGGACACACTGCACGGCTGCTATGCTGACTCCCAGTGCTAATGGAGCCACAAATTACTCCTGCCACACTCCTGGACCCATAGGTGTGAGCCCAGGGGTACAGCTCCAGCACCCCCCACACATTCAGAGCTCTGGGATGCTAACGCCTGCATCCCTTCCTGGGGCAGGCAGCCTGGTGCTGCTGAGCACACCGGCCATGGGATAATGCAACCACACACTCCCCAGGGCTGCACTTGGCTCCCAGGGTTGGTGAGGTATGGTCTTGCTGGAGTCACCCTGCCAGCCACCCATTGGGTGCCAAGGGCCAGTCCTGCTCCCCGGCACAGGCTGAGCTTGGCAGTGGCTGCTCGGAGGAGCCACACGGGCTGAGCCAGCAGCAAGCAGCCTTTGAGCTCCGGGGCTTATGGGCACGGTGTGAAATGCCAGAGGCTGATCCAGGCGCGCCTTGGATTAGCCTGGGAGGCTCGGGGTGCGGGAGAGTCTGGCTCCCTGCATTAGCACGGGAAGCAGGCACGCAGCCAAGCCCAAATGCCGCCTAATTCGCATTCGGTGCTGAATTCAGCAGGTGGGGAAAGGGAAAAAAAAGGCTTTGCAGTTTTCTTTGCTGATTAAAATCATGGCACAGCAAGTTTCACCTACGTTCGTTAGCAAGAGGGGAGGGAAGGGGGTGTTCCCAGCAGCAGCTGCTGCGATGCTCCCCATGCTCCCCCAGCACAGAAGAGGCAGCGGGCATAGATCAAACCTCCTGCCTGTGACCCCTTGCTCCCTGGGCTGGATGCAGCCCCAGGGCCCTGCATCCCTCTTCCTCTCTCTGGCATGGCCTCAGAGTCAACCCATCTTAAATAAGTTCCACAATAATCTCGCTTTCTTTCAGGTGGTCCCTCCATCCTTCTAAAAGACAGCTTAGGAGAATGACCCACAGAGGCAGGTGATGGGAATGGCTGGGGATACTCCTGCTGAAGCGTCCTGATGCCATTGGACGTGCCTGCCACACTTTCTGGCACTCACTGCTGTAGCATCACTGGGTTGCTGGTGAGCTCTGCCAAGTCCTGCCTGCTGCTCCCTCCCTTCCCACTTCTCCCTGCCTGCAAAGTCCACCCTCAAGTTTCTCTTTGACTGGACCAGTGAGCAATTCAGTGGGGACCCAGACCAGCCGTGGGCACAGGGCAGCTTCACAACCTCGTTATGGAATGACACAAAGCCCAGAACCAGTGTTCACTTGTTCATTCTCACTGCAGAGCTGCTGCTGTTGGCTCTTCCCTGCTTTCCCTGGCTGCAGCAGCCTTTTATTCATTGCACTGGCCTCCCGTGCCCTTCAGAGAGCTGCTCATGTGAAGTGCCATCCACTCACACCCGAGGCTTCATGGCTGCTGCCAGGAGGATGGGAGCAGCATGATGGATGTTCGGGCAGGATCATCCCCAGCCAAATTTCAGCTCCTCCACCCAGTCCTCTGCTTCCACTTCCTGCTGCCTTGTCAGCTCCAATTGTCCTTATTACAGCTGATTAATTCCCTGTGCCACCCTCCCAGCTGGTTAAAGGAATTAGCACCCTGGGAATGACACCAGGGATACCCAGCAGTGGTCTCCCCTCCACTGCAGGGAATTCATCCACACCTATTGGGCATCCACAAGAACAGAAGCCTTCAAGGTGGCACTCTGAGCTCCTGTGGGACACAGCAGCTCCTCATGACCCAGTTTTGGTCCCCACTCTCCAGCCCTGGCTTAGCTTCCTTCTGCTCCAGCCGAAGGCAGAGCATCCCAGGGATCTGCCAGAGGGGGAAGGAGGGAAAGAAACCAATGCAACCCAGTAAGTGAAAGATTAAACATAATGCCAAGTAAATTAATATACAAGAAGGGAAGACAGGTTTTAAATTAACTCATTACACAGCCTGGCTTTCCAACCCATTTATTTATCCCATAGGTCCTGCAGCTTCATATGGCAAATGGCTTCTGCTTGACTGCCATCAGAGCCCAAAGGCAGCACGCTGTGGCTGTGCAGCAGCCGCCCGAGGCTGGCAGGCGACACCTGAGCGTGCCCACAGAGATGTGCAGGGATGGGTAATTGCACATGCAAAACGCTCGGCTGTGACAGCAAACAGGACGATTGAGCAGAGAAATGGGAATCCATTTCCATGCACAATTACCTGGGGAGGGCTAAAACACGGCTCCAGGAGACAACAGAGATAGGTCCCCCCTTCTCCCCCTCCCAGAGTGCTGGATGTGTGGTGTGAGAGCCACCTCCTCTCCATGCCTGCCTGTTTCCCAGGGGAGCAGGGCATTTCCATCCTCCCAGGAACCAGGGGATGCTGTGCTGAGCTGGATGAGCCCAGTGCTTATCACTGGGTTAGTCTGATTACGAAGCAGACAGCTTATTGAACAAGCGGTTCTTTGGGGTGGATTTTCTGGGAAAAGGGGCACGGAAGGAAGTGAATAGTCTGAACCTCTTTGTTTGGGAAGTGGCTGCGATCAGGCAAGGCTTTTCTACAGTGTCTCTCTTATTCAGGAATTGCTGTTCCTGGGTCTTATTGATGAGCTGGAGCTGGTTCGTAATAGAGGAGAATAAATAAAAGGGCAAGGGGAAGAAAGAAAAAGCCCAGACCTCATTCTCTTCCCAGTGCCTCCTCTTGAGCTGGCAAACAAAAGCCAAGCTGCAAGGCAGGATGCTTGGAACCCTGGAGAGGTGGCTGGTGCCGGACGCAGATGCAGGTTTCCTGGGGTCTCTGTGTGCCGGGGGCAAGGTCTGGTGCTGGCTCTACAGACAGGAGCAGCACAGGCCAGGCCAGCAGCCAGCTGGCAGCCTGGCTTTGTCCCCACTCCTGCCTGCTGGCTCTACTGCACTACAATTCCCAGCAGCCTGCAGGAATTGTACACCTTTGCCTTGGAAAGCAGCATCTGAGCAGGTCAGGATAACACACGTGGGGGACAGCAAGCTCAGCGCTGGCTGATGGAGGTGGATGCAGGCAGTGACACAGCACCAGGAGTTTTTAAGGGCAGGAACAGGGCTTGGGGGCACGGTTCCATCCCAGCAGCACTGCAGCGGGCAGGGCAGGACTGAGGGTAGGGTGACAGGATCACTCTGTGCACACTCCCACCTCCTCCCAGCAGGAGAGTGATGCTTTGTCTCACTCTCCAGCAAGCAGGATCTGCTGCTCTACTGCCTGGACAGGGAGAAGAGATGGTCCCAGATGGCCCAGAAAAGGCTTCTCCTGGGAGGCACAAACATGGAGGCCACCTCTGTGTCCAGGCTCAAGCAAACCCATCTCTTCAAGGACTCTGAGGGCTCTTGAGTCCTGGATTCACATGGGAAATACTGGAAGAAGGCAGCCCCCAAGGCCCCTCTGTACGTGCCTCTAATTATCACACCTTCAGCTCCAGGAGCACCAGCCCTACTTTCCCCCATTCATAATTCAGCCTGACATAGCCCAGCAAAAATCAATTCACTCTTATAAGAAAGTGCCAAGGCAAATTATTTCCCAAAGCCTTCAACAGGGCTTTCTTCTCTCACAACAACGGTATCTTTGGTGCTGAGTCCTAAATTAGAGATTAACCCTTTAAGCTCTTTCAGTTTGCCAGGGAGCACAGCCAGACAGGTGACCAATGAAGCCCTTGCCAAGAGCACCTTGTCACCTTGTTGGCCATCCATAAGAGGACGGGCCCATCTAGCTGTTAGTCCATCCATTTGTCCTTCCCTAATTCATCCCTCCAGACACACTGCCAGCTGTACAACCCTCACCATACAACCTTGGCAGGGAAGCAAGTGAAGCAAGCCTCAGTTCCTAGTAGGGCTGTTCAGGCACTTGGGAAAGCCTTCTCTGGAGATCCCTGTCTGGCCTTCCCAAGGCAGTTTGTGGCCATCAGAAGTTTTTTTTTTTTCTCTTTTCACAGCGTCCCAGTAAAGTCACCATAAGGGAAAATCCAGTTTGGCATCCCTGCTGCCTTGAAAGCCTCATCCCAGCGGCAGGGTCCAGTCCTGATGTGCCCTACAGCACCCCAGGGGACATCCCTGGGAGGACCCACCAGCTCCTGAGCAGACACGGCAGGAAAATACCAGAATGCTAAAAAGCCTTCAAATCTGCTCAATGTAAAGGCTTTCCCCAGCCTTGGACCACAAAGGTTAGAAATCAGAGGGAGCCCATGAAACAGCAAATCTAATAAAGGGAGTTTTAATCAGAGCCAAAAAAGAGAAGAGGGTGAGAGAATGGATCAGAGTTGTAAACTGGCTGAAAATCAGTCCCTTCGTTATCACAAACACATCATCAGAACTTAATAGTATTTGACATTTCATTAATTTAAACCAGGAGTCTCGGGAATAGAGAGAGAAAAAGAAAGAACATTATTAATTTTAAAGACCTCCTCCTGTAAGGGCTCACATTGAAAAAGAAAGAAAAATGTCAGAGAAAATTGTTTCTTTATATTTTTCCTCACTTTGCTGCCCTGTCTTTTTTCCTATAGCTCGGAAGAGGTTGATAGGCATGGAAAACTCTGGTCAAGGCTTCCCATGCCTTTCCCAGCCCAAAGGAGGGAATGTGGAAAGGCCAGCCCAGCTCTGGGCTACCATGGGGTGGATGTGGGGGTGGGATACAGGATGCACATGACATAGCCAGGTGTCCCTATAGTCACCTGGCTATGAACCAGCAAGAGCCATGTGCTGTGAGTAACCCATGGACAGGCTCACACAGCCTCAGGATGCTGCCCAACAGTGTCCATCTGTCCTGCATCCATAGAGGAGCTGAGGACCAAAATAACCATCCCCAAATCCAGCAGCATCCTCAGAGGCTGTGGTGAGGGGGACATCTCCTCCCTGCTTCCCTGCCAACGAGGAGCGGAAGGCAAAGCTGCCAAAAATAAAACGATTCAGGATACCGTTTCTATTGTAAGGGCAGATGGAAGGCGCTGGGGCTGCGCTTGAAAAGGCAGATCTAAAAGGATGGAATTAAAGAGACTTTGGAGAAAGACAGGCTTTCTGCTAAAGCCGATGTGCTGCTCTGCAGATAAGGCTCCACAGGTGGAGTGGCAGGCACTCTTTGGATCTAATTGGGAAAGGGAAAAACCCAAGTCAGCCGTCCCCAGATGCCTTTGGCAGCAGCAAGGTGGCTTCCCTTGCTCCTCCAGCTCCCACTGCCAACTTTTTAAAAAGCACTTCTGCATCTTGCCCTGGTATTTCAAGAGAATTCAATAATCTTAGGCAATTATTTCAAAGGATTTTTGAAATTGTCCTATTTTTCCCCTTTCAGTGTGACTGCACATCACAATGCCCGAGAAGGCCCGGCTGCCTGCGGGGTGGCCAATTTAGCTCCATGGATTTTGACTGCTTTCTCAAGTCCCACTATTGATTTTCTGCTGGGTCCAGCTGAGAATTCAGCTTATTATAAAAATCACAACTGGGGCAGAGCTATGTTGCCAGCGCTGCCTCTAGATGAGGCTTCCACCTTCCCTGAGAGCAGGCCCTGCTGCCCTGTGGGTCCTGGGCTCGTAGGGCTGATGGGGTGATGTGGCCTGTTGATAAAGGAGAGACATTTCCCTGGCTTCCCCAGCGATGCCCAGGGTTTGCTCTGTGCTGGCAAATACCTGTTTCCTGTCTCATGCCCTGTTTAACAGCATTCACTCTCACCTGTTTCCTGCACAGACAGTTTTAAGTCCTCAATTTGTCTCTTCAGCCAAGGATTTCATTTGCTGCCAATGAAGCTGGTGGTTTCAAGAGCTGGGCCAGGTGACTTGCCTTAAGGCAGATGTTCAGTGCTACTCAGCCAGCTGAAAATGGGGAAATAATAGGAAAAACAATGACTTCCATGCTGAGCTGCTTGTACTGGCTCCCAACCTCACCATCTCATGCCCAGAGGACACCCCCGTGCCACCATCTCCCCCCAGCTAACAGAGTTTTACTCCTCATTGCTATTCAACATGCCCTGGAAGGGGTAAGGAGGCATCAGAGATACTGAAGCCACCCCACCATGGCTTTGGCTTTTGTTCCCTGTTATTGCTGCCTCCTGACAGACCATACAGCAGAGGAACACAGAGGGGATATTTATGAACCCTACCAGCAGTGGGGTTGGCTCTGGGCTGTGTTTAAAGCATTTCCATGTTTTCCCAGCTTTAACCACCTTCCAGATATTTACAGCATTTGACAGCTGGAGACACAGTGGGGATAAAGTGCTCATCTCCTTCCATGAACGACCTGCACCTCGGGGGGATATTGTTACAGGATACTGGAGGAGAGGAGAGGGGAGCTCCTCGATGGAAACATGGACATTTCTCTACCACAGCAGGGCCCCCTCCCCAAATTTCCCATGTGAGCATGGTCAGGAGGAGCTGGGGAGGGACATATTATACTGGTGTGAGGGACCCTCTGGTCCCTTGCTTCACGCACAGGGGCCAGGCTGGTTGGGGTTTAGCAGGTCCCCTCTTGCCTTCCCTCTGCTTCCCATCCCAGCTATAGATCTGCCTCGTTTTTCTCTCTATCCCACACCTCCTTTATCTCTTGTTTATTTTTCTCCACCGCTTTTGCATCCTATTCATCTGTTTTTCTTACCATCTCATCTCCCCCATCCTGAAAGGCTTGTCAGGAGAAGAAAGAGCAAGCCCAGCTTCTCCCAGCTCTATTTGCCAAGTAAGGCCTAGAGTCAGGTTTTATTTAACAAAAGGAAAATGAACTGAATGCAAGTAGGCCAGAAGAAGCGCCTGTGGATAAAAAGGATGACGGCAAAGAGGAGGATGAACACGGCAGAGGCAGAGCATCCCCTTGGGGTGCTGGACACAAGCTCGTTGCCAGAGCCCAGGTCCGGTGCTGGGGCAGCTGCTGGCCCCAGCCTCGGCTGTTGTGCTCGTTAGTGGTGCTAAAACAGCGTGACAAATGCGGGAGTGTCACGGGAGGTTGGGGAGCCAGTCAGGTGGCTAATGAGCTGGGTTAGGGCGTCGTTTGTTTGAAGGCAAAGCAGTGTTTTCTTTCCCCCCATTGGCTATAATGCAATTAGAGAGGCAGCAGCTATTGGGAGCAGCAGCAGCAGACGTGGGGGAGCGAGGAGGGAGAGAAAGGCTGTGGAAAGCCCTCCTGCTCCACGCCACAGTGTGGGAAGCACAGCCTTGAGGAAGAGAAACTGCAAGTCGAGCTAGGGGATGCTGTGTCTCATCAGGCCCCCAAGGACATGCAGCACCAAACCCCCAAGCAACCTGAGGACAAATTCAGCTTAGCCCCGACCTGCAACATATCTGTCCAGACACTCTGTCCCTAAATCCCAGCTCTCCTGGTGCCTCCCTTCCCAGCCAGGGGTGTCTCTTAGTGCTGGGGGCTCATCTGCCCCCAGTCAGCACTGGACACGGAGGGAGCTTTGCCTTGCCTGATGACAAACCCTTCTCCATGCCCTGTGGGCTGCAAGGCATCCCCTGCCTTCCTCCAGCCTTCCTCAGTGATGCTGGAAGAGGGCAGGGCTGGGGGCCCTTACAGTGCCCCTACAGCACTCATGGAACTCCTTCAAGGGTTCCAGGGGGGATGTAAGGCCAGCTCCTCTCAGTCTGCACCCCATCCCTCAAGCCCAGGCTTTCAGGGTTCTTTCTGCACACAGTTCACTCGAGCAGACTCAAGGCAGCTGAATCAAAAGCAACTTAAAATACATTTTTGCAGCCTTTCTAGAAAAATAGCCTTTAAAGAGGGGCCTGGCCCCGTGCCCAGGGAAGTTAACTTCAATTGACTCGGCTGCATTTTGCTCCAGGCCCTCTCTGATTTTTCTGGAGCGCCTTGTAATATCGAAGAGGTACTGCGAGGAAATTAAATCCACTGCACTTAGCACCAGTGTAAGCTCTTTCCTCCATGCCACACTCTTACACAGGCACCAGAGCATCTTTACCATCACCTACCTCAGCCTGCATCACTGCAAGCACACATCACACAGCATCTGCAGGATCAGGTACACAGCTCTCCTCCCAGGAACTTGCTGGTTATTCACAGCCATGGCTCCTGGCTGCACAAAGGGACCCACAGCAGAAACACTACTGCATAGAGCTTGTTGGGGTTTAGGATTTTTCTTCCTGTTTCTCTCACGAAATTCTGTCCCATCTGTCGCTAAGAAACCGTAACGACCGGTACTTAAGAGAGACAAAAGAAGCTCCCAGGTGAAGGGTGGCGGCTGGCTACTCTCGTATCTGAGGAGCTTGTCTTGGGGGGCAGAGATACCGCGAGGTTTGGCCTGGGGAAAAGGGGTTTGGGTGCAGCTCCTCGCTCTCTTACTCTCTCGGCATTGGAGGGGAGAGAGGCTGCGGTCACTCTGGGGACAGTTGGCCAGCACTGGGCTCCGTCTCCTGCTGCCTTCTCCTATCGGGAGCGAAACTCTGCTTGTGGGAGCGCCCATTGCACTGGAGCTTTATTAACACCCGACCTCAGTAAAAAAGGGCCCTTCACCATCGGCTGCCTCAGGGGAAACCTCGGAACCCCGGGCCCTTTCCCCCTCCAGGGGAGCCTCTCTCGGCCGTGTTCGGGAGCCGGGCTGCCGCTGCCCAGCCCCACCACTGCTCGGGGGCTTTTGCTACACTGTGGCCACACAGCCTGGCAGGACACCCCGCAAGTTTCTGCTGCCTGTCCCTTGCTGCCCGGGTGAGGCACTCCTGCTGCAGCCCCGTCGCCATCCAGCCCGGCCGCCACAGAGGGAGACGCGGCCGGGCCACAGCGCCCCCTGCAGGCGCGGGAACCACACAGCGCCCCCTGCAGGCGTGGGGTTCTCATAGCGCCCCCTGCAGGCGTGGGAACCACACAGCGCCCCCTGCAGGCGTGGGGTTCTCATAGCGCCCCCTGCAGGCGTGGGAATCCCACAGCCCCCCCTGCAGGCGTGGGGTTCTCATAGCGCCCCCTGCAGGCGTGGGAATCACACAGCGCCCCCTGCAGGCGTGGGGTTCTCATAGCGCCCCCTGCAGGCGCGGGAACCACACAGCGCCCCCTGCAGGCGTGGGGTTCTCATAGCGCCCCCTGCAGGCATGGGGATCACACAGCGCCCCCTGCAGGCATGGGGATCACACAGCGCCCCCTGCAGGCATGGGGATCACACAGCGCCCCCTGCAGG
>VZTZ01009532.1:68818-92254 GCA_013400955.1 Drymodes brunneopygia | reverse complement strand
GGAGAGAAGGGAATGTTCTCCATTCCAAGGGAGGTTCCCGCCTGTCTTTCAAACTGAAAGGAATGAGGCACTTGTCTTTACCAACGAACTGCAGGTCTGCTGATAAATAAAATTGAATACAGGGAGATGAAAGAAATGATGGGAAGAACCAAAAATTCCATAAGGAATTCCACCGAGTGACATAAAGAAAAGCAAAGGAGGGTGGATTATACATTAGAAGGAGCTCTTAGATATTAGGTGTTTTGGGAAGTCTGTACCTCTCAAGAACCTCAGCCAATGGGGAAAGAGAGAAGGACGTGTGGCCAGGAAATTGGGATAAAAGGGAGGCTGCAGCCTCCAAAAATTTGAGAGACCCCAGGGGAAATGCCCCATGGGCTCTCCCTTTATTTGAATAAACTTCCAGGACTCCTCTCTCTCCTTTTTGGACATAAACCTCTGGTGTTTGTGGATTAATTTTCGTGACAAAACCAGGACACTTGTCCATTATATATTTTATATTTACTCCCCATGTGTATCATACTTTCTCCCATCAACACACTGCAGTGGGAGTCTTTGTGCTTCCTTGAACTTAGACCCTAATTTGCCCAAATAAGCAGGACCTGGATGCAGGGGCTGCTGAATCCCCCTGGCTTGTTCCCATTCCCACTCTTATTTTCTATTCCTGGCCACTGCCAACTAATTGGCCCCTTTTGGCTTGATTTTCTGGGGGAAATTACAAGCCTAGACACCTCATAAGAAGACTGAGGTGTGATGCAGCTTTCAGGTAGTTGGAGCAGTGGGGACATCCCTGGTTGGGGAGGGTCTGGGATGTTTTTGGGGAGTAGATACTGGAGGTGCGGCCCCCAAAGCCTCACATCAAGGAAGGGGCTGCATGACCACTGGCCTCTGCTCCCAGGGGAACGTGGTGTTTCCCACAGCTGGAGAAGCCTCCTAGCAAACCTTCCGCCTTGCCTGAAATGTAGCACTTCTTAAAACAAAGGCATTTGGCCTTAAATCCCCTTTTACTCCTCCTCGTGACCAGCTTTGCTCTGGGAGCTGGGTGTGCTCAGCAGCAAACCCACGAACAAGGAAAGCACATCAGCTCCTAGTGGGAAAGTGAATTATTGAAGTCAAGGGAAGCTGTGACGAAGCAATCAGGGTGGACTGCCGTATGCTCCCAGTGAATTATTCAAAGCCTGGTTTTAAAGCAATTCCTGAAATAAAGATGACAGAGAAATGGGGGTGAAGGAAAAGAGCACTGTAAATGGCCACTGGGTGTGGGGACCAGGCTGTCCCCTCCACAGGCTGCTGCTGCGTGGCAGAGATGGGCATACACACAAAAATACACCCTGGATGTCTCTTTTAATGCTCTTTTATCCTAAAGTCAGACAATTTAGTCTGGATGGGCTGGTTTAACCCCACTGGCAGGAGAGCCAGGCAAAGAAAAGTCCCTGCTTCAGAGGACATCCTGTGAATTTATTTGATTTCAGCAGACCTGAAAGCAGCAGAACTGGAAGAGACATGCAGTGCAGGGAATGGGGAAAACCAGGCTGAACTGCCTCGAAGGCTCCTAAAGAAAGCCAAACCACAAAGGAAAACGGAAAGACGGAAAGAGAAAATGCTTTATTACATCTGTTTGAAGTGAGGAAGATACAGAAACGAGCAAACACCAAACTGTTTTGCTTCTGCTCACAAATGAACACACTGCTGAGCCTAATGGGATTTTAAATTAAAAGTTTTTTAACAAAAAATAACAACCACCTCCACAAATAGAGTTTTATAATGTCAAACAATAGATGCAGGGGAGTAAAAATCACTGCCAGAGTTTTACCTCCTTCTGCAGGGATCCTTCACCCAGCCTGAGCCCCTATCTTCAGGTGTCTTTCTCTAATTTCTGCATTTATTCTTGGTGGTTGTTTCCTGATGAGGACAGCTGAGGAATAATCCTCTGGTATCCTGTTTTGGCTGCCTTTTCCAGGCAGGGCTTTACAAGCAATTTGGCTCCCATGAGCCAAGGCCACCTTTGGGGAGCAGCAGGGCTGGGAACATGAAGCCTGGGTGGCAATAGGATGCTCCACAGGGATAGACACTTTCCCACGGGGTTTCCCCATCACTCTTGGGGTTTCTCCAGCAATGCAGGGTTGCAGCCTGCCTTGACATCGGTCAGGGGACACCCAGGAGGGTTCTGATACCCACTGACACCCCCTCTGCTAATGGGGAAACGGCCCTTCCACACGCAGGCTGTCTCTTTAACCCACCTATTTCTGCTGAGCATCAGTTGCACGTGCCCGTTTTTGGAGGTATCGGGTACTTTCAGCAACAACCGACTTCAAGGACATCGGGGGCTTGCAGCACCCTTGAAAAATTAGGCAACTTCTGCACGCCTAAATAGATGCTTAATGACAGCCACTTGTGGGTGAGCTGTTGGCAGCAGCCCAGGGCCGCGGTGAATCAGACAGCGCCGGGATGGGTGATGGGCTCATCCCTTGGAGCTCTGAACGGGACAGCGTGCCCTGGCACCCATCCCCTCCGCACCCCACCCAGCCCGGCAGCGAGGATGGGCTCCCCCAGACCACACCCTACCCTCCCAAGAGGGAAGGACGAGAGTGAGAGCACGCAGCATCTTCCTGAGGGATGCTCAGGTGGCTGCCGGAGAGGATCCGCTCCCCGGCACGACCCATGAGGGGCGGCCAACCCCCGCACCCCGTGCCGGGGAGCGGATCCTCTCCAGCAGCCGGCCCGGACCACCGGGTGATTGAGAAGCATCGTTGGCCTCTCCAGCGCTCTCAGTCCCCCCTCTCCCCCGCTGATTGCAATCAACACCTCATTCATACGCCTCTGTTTACCAATTTTCCAGGAGGTATCATGCTAATGAAGGGAGCCAGGCAATCAAGCAGCCTCCCAGAAGTGGGGAAAAGATTAGGGGAGGAAGAAAGGGCTGCTGCCGCAATTAAGAGGGGAATGGGCCAGGCAAGGTTGAGAGAAGGGAGGGGAGAACCAAATGGGGGGCTCCTGGGGTTCACTCTGCCCCTCTATCAGCCCTGCATCCCTTCCTGGTGCAGCTGTGAGGAGAGAGATGCTGTTACCTGCTGGGCAATATATGCAGCATCCTCAGCAGAGGTGCTGAGAGAGCTGGGTACCACCCTGAGGAAGATGAGGATGCTGGCCACAACACTGCAAGGAAGGTTTACGGCTTCTCAGAAAGTTCAGGCCAACCTCTGGAGAGCACAGCGCTGAGCCCGGGCTCACGGGCTGTGCTCTGCAATAGTGTTTGCCCCAGGAATTAGCAAAGTGCTGTACAAGCAAGGGCTCCATGCAGGTAACAGTGCCCAAATTGAGTGCCAGCTCCTTCAGGACACCCTTTTGGCTGCCTGGAGATGGCATCACCAATGCCTCTGGTGGGTTTACCCCTTCTACTTACCTGGCACAATGGTGAGATAGGCAGGACAGTTTGCTCCCTTCTGACTAAGATGCAGAATAAGGGGTGTGATCCCCTGCCCAAAATCCTACTCTGGCTGCGAGTCTGAAGCCCCCCAGGCAGCACCCCCATCTAGCACAGAGGCCGGAGAGCAGCAAATCCCTGCAGGCAGAGCTGGCAGCAGCAGGGTGGTTTGGTGCTGGATGGAGAGGCCAGAGGAGTGACAGGCAGGGCTGTGTCCCCTGCATGTCCCCATGCCTTCAGCTGTCTGATTCACGCAGACCGGGAGTGACAGCCTTGCCAGACACGGCAGCTCCGAGCTGGCAGCACTTGGAGCCCTTTCCCAGCTCCCAATGTGCTCACCCATCAGTCAGCAGGGAGGATGCACACACAGGGCAGGACTGCCCACCCCAGAACCTCCCAGAACCGGGGTGTCTCTGTCCCACTGGGCTTGGTGTTGAGAGTGCCCGTGTTTGTCCCTGAACAGCACAGCAGCCATGAAGGATTGTCCAGCAGGATTTGCAGACCCCAAGCTGCCCAGAACATGCTCTCTATAGCCTGTTCTTGTCTCTTCTGCAAGGCTGTGCTTGGCTGACTGCCCTGAGGCAGGGTCCAGCCCTGGTCTCTCCGCAGATGGGGACAAGCTCTCCGTCACCTCCCGCTGCTTGCTGGAGCCAAACTGCCAAGCTCCCCATTCCCTGCCTGCTGGCTCCTTCCTGCCAGGACTACAGGTTTAGGGAGGATTTTTGAGGCAAGGTCCTATTTTTCAGAACGGAAAGCTCCTCGAGGCAGGATTTGCAGCGCTGGTGGACTGGGATCCCACGTGGGGTAGAGGGACCTGCGGGCGGTGCTGAGGCCACGCAGCTGAGGACAGCTCCTTGCCAGGAAGCCAAGCAGAAAGGATGGCTTACAGGTGGCAATCGGGCAACAAATAACACAGCGGAAGACAGACGTGATTCCAGCCAGATGGAGAAACAGCAACAAACAATCTGTCTCCAGCAGAGGAGCCCCGACAGCTCCAGCCACTACCGAGAGAAGAGCACCTTTGAGGAGAGGCGAGCACGGGCTTTTTGCCTTGGCACCCGGCTGGGTTTGGAGCCCAGCAGGACTTTGACACCTCCCCAGCCCACTCCGATCCCGGGGCACCACCCCTTTTCCCCCAGGAGCTGGGTTTTGAGGCATTGAGGGCTGCCTTTACTCCCCCCTCGCCTGCCAAGCCCCAGGCACAGCTGATTGATGAATGGGCTCTCGACATGATTGATCTCATTGACAGTGTGAAACATGGTGATTACCTGGTGCTGGCAGATTTTCCTAAGTGTAGCTCACGCAGGCACAGGACGTTTGTGCCATTATCATTATTAACTCCATTGTTAACGACTAATCTGTGCAAAGACTTGGCCTGGCCTCTTCGAAACACAGGAGGCGGCTGCTGTGTTAATGCTGGAGATGGACCATGCAATAGAAAAGGGGATTTTTATCCATTTAATTTTATTTTTTTCCCCTTTCGGAATCTTTTTATGGAGGTGAGAATCCCCTAGGCATTCCTGCTCATTCCTTTGTCCCTTCAGCCCTGGGTGCTCAGCATTTCTGGGTGGTGATGACAAATTATTTCAGGAGCTCTGCCCCATCCACTCCCATTAAAATCCACCGCAGGTCTCAGCTTTCCCTTAGACAAAAGAAGTCCAAACCTCTTTTTAAAATGTTTTCTCCCCAAATATCTACCATTTGCCAAACCTAAATTTCAGCCCAGAGACTTAACCACAATAAATGAGCCTTTTTCTTGCAGACCCCCCTGGAGCACAGTCGGCATTTCCTCCTTTGAAAGCAGCAGTCAGCTGAGACCTAATCAACGTCTTTCTAAAGAGGGAAGAAAAAAATATAAATAAACCCTGCACCAAGGCGTTGTAGCTGATGCTCAAGTCAGGGGATCATTTGGGGGATGATTTATTGAACAGCAAACAGGTAAAAGGGAGATTGGGCTAAGGGGGGACAGGCACAACAGAACAGGAGGGATTTAGCAACGAGGTAAAAATAACCTAAAAATATGGCAAATGAGAAAATAGCGACCGTTGCCATCTCCACAAGGATGAGTTAAAATCCTGGCTGGCATAGCTCAGCAGAGAGCCCGGGAAGCCAATGGAGCTGCAGTAATTTACAATAACTGCTAGTTTGGTTCAATTTAAATAGCTCCGCTTTATGAATACCAGGAATGCGTGTGTGAAAGAGGAGAGGAGAGTTAGGAAGGTTTTATTTACACTGCAGCTTAGAAGCTGCTTAAACTGATTTGGAAGCAGGTGAATAATTAATTGCATCTTTAAGGAATCGAGCTGTTAATAATACTCCCCACAGTGGCAGTTTATAAATGTTCCTGTCAGGGTGGAACATGGAGCATCGCAGAGGGAAGGTGGTGGGGGGAGGAAAAGCCTCAAGGAAACTCTTCCCCCCACTCCCCTGCCTGCAAAATGAATTAAAGTTGCCATTTTTTCTGCCATCCAGCTGTTTCTGACACCTGGATGTCAAATCAATATTATAATGACAGCACCACAGCCAAAAAATTTTTTAAAAATGGAAATAAAAAAAAAAAGTCCTATTACTACATGGAAAATATTTGTATTGCCTCCCACTCTCCAGGGGACAGCCTGTTAATTGGGCACAAAGAGTAGGATCTGCCTGGAGCCTGCAGGACCCATTAGGGAAGCAGCTGGTAATGTTATGATGGATTTGGGTAAATGGGTTCTGCCAGGAGAAGAAGGTCCTGAGCAGTGCAGGGGTTGGTCCCTTCTGCTTCTGAACAGCTCAGAACCTCCTGCTGCGTCCCTTCCTCCTTTCTGTTCATCCATCCATCCATCCCTGTCACCAGGAGGTGCTTGCAGAAGAGGATGGATGAGCAAACAGGTGCCTCCACACCACTTTCCCCATTTAATCTCCCCCAGCCAAGAGAATCCAAAGCTGGACCAGTCAGCGCAGCCAGGGCTACAGGGATTAAATCAGCAAAAATCTCCAGAGCCAGAAGTTTTGGGAAGAATCTAAATACTTGGACTTCTGCACAGGAATAAACCTCTAACAGGGAGTCAGGAAGGAAAAGCTGGGGGAAAAGCTGGTTCCTTCAGGGCATTTTTGGCTGGGAGAAGGATCTGGCCATGCAAAATTCTCATCCCTGGTGTGACCGGCCGCAGCAGGGCAGGGGCTGGGGGGGGACATCACCGAGCATCCCCAGCCCTGAGGGGGCAGCAGCCCCTCCATTCCCACCCAGGATGGGGGCAAGGTTTTGCTCATGCTCTCTTTTGGTGTTTTCGTGCCTCTTTATTCCATCAAGGGACAAACCCATTGCTCACCTCTCCAGTTGTTCAGGCCACATCCCAGGACCTGTCTGCAGGGTAGGGGATGGCAAGGGAGCGCCACGCTGATGCTCCCAGCCCACCTCTGAGGTGGAAAATCAGCACCTGCAGGGCCCTGCCTCATTTTCCATGATTAATCAGTTTGCTTGAGAGCAGCAGGACTCCCACCCTCATCCATCCCCTCCGACAGCCACGTGTGAAGGCTGACGTTAATCAGATAAATTCCTTTGCAGTAGCACCAACAATTTTTCTAAAGCACAGTCTCCCTGGAGCTACTAATAATTACTCCAGATCCCGACATTAAAGCACCACCAAAAAAAATGTTTTTAATTAAAAAATTAATTTTTCTGACAGACCCATTGACACTAAATTTGGAACAGCACAGCATCCATCAGGAGGGAAAAGAGAGGGATGGCAATGACCCGCTCACAAGCCTCTGCTGGGAGAGGGGTGAGGAGAAGAGCTGCATCCCTCAGGGCTTTGGAGAAGCTGTCCCACCTCCAAATGTCCTGTAATGTCCCTGCTCTGTACAAGACATCTCAAATGGGGCAGAGTTATGGGGATGCCCGGCTCAGTGATTGCAATCCCAGCTGCACCTTTCCCAAAAAACACCTCTGTGCTGCTGGCCAGAGGAGCCTGGAAAGAACTGTATTTCCAGGTGCCATCTCCCTAAGCCTGGGAATGACATCCCATGGGCAGGACACCCTCAACCCCATCAGGTACAGGAGGAATCCTACAGAATCATCTCCTTCCCTGAAGGCACCTGAACACTCCAGCCAGGCTGGATTCATTATCCCTGGGCTGGGAGGGGAGAGAATGGAAATAAAACATGTCATCAGTGGAAAAAAAAATCCATTACTTCAAAGGGGTTTTGATGGGGAAAAGGGGGAAAGAAAAAGGTTTAGATTGTCTCAGGCCCAGTTTGGGTAGCCAAACTGAGATGCAGCCACAGTAATCCAGTGTCCAGTGCTAAAAATCCCTGCTATGATGCTCTGGCAAGATCCATCCCAATTCCTGGGGTTACAGCCCCAACTTTTTCGATGCTGGAGCTCTCCTTCCCTCTGGCTGCCTCTCACCCGGGGGGATCAGACTCAGAATACAATGACCCTCTTGCCTTGCCCTTCCCAGCACCAAGGTTTGCAGGAGAGGGTAATGAACGTGCCCATCTCACAGGGTCTGGGGATGTTTCACACGAGCCTGACGGAGGAACACGGCCGGCAGCGCGCCGCTAACAAAAGATGCTTTATTGCAGGAGGATGAAAGGCAGGATGGATCGAGGCAGGGGCTGGATTAATTGGATATGGGAAAATACCTAAATATATACATGGAGGGAGAAGCAGTGAGGTGCTCCTGCAGGATTGAGCTCAGGAAAAGCCAAATTGATGTGCTTAGATAAAGATGCTAAGAGATGACTCCTCAGTTGCAAGTCGTTCTGCCAGCCTTAGGGCAAAAAAGCCCCCAAAACTGCTTAAAATATCCCCGGTACCTTCCCAAAGGGCTCCAAGGCATCATGGCAGGGGAAGAACACTCACCTCCAGTGATGAGCCTGGGGCTCAGGCAGGATCTTCTCTCCTCCTGGCCTGAGAAGCCACTAATGAATTCAATGAATTCAGTCCAGAAGATCTGGGAAAGACAAAAGGTTGAATGAATTTGAGGTGCTTAACCCAGAGAAGGGAGTGTCAAGGGCAAAACTGAGTCTGCGAATACAGGTGGTGACAGCTGCAAAGTGGGAGAGAGAAAACTGTTCCCTGCATCCAGTGTGAGGAGGAGAGGAAGGGACAGGTTAGATGTTAGAAATCCTCTTTCCAGCAGCACTGGGGAGGATCTGGGCAGCCCAGGTCCCATCAAAGGGTAGTTTTTACTGAGGAAAGCTGCAATTTTTGCAGTTCCCAGGGCAGGTGGATTGCTGGTATGTTGTGGGTAATTACACCAGTACATCTTCCCACTGCTCCCTGCAGCATCCCACACCCAAACACAGCAGCTTGGCCTCTGCCAGAGCAGGAGATGGAAGAGGAATAGGACTTGATTTTCCATCAGCTCACCAAACAGGTGAGAAAATAACATGCAGAGACATTGCCCTTCACGTACAGCAAGCGGAGATTAACAGGGATTTATTATCTCAGTGCTCCCCCTGATAAGCAGCCCCCTCTCCAGGCTGGAGAGATGCTGGGTGAGGGGAAAAGGGAGGAAGACAAACACCTGTGGGACCTTGAGAACCACCATTCCCTGCTTTTCACCTCTCACTGGGGATAATTCAGTGTCTAGAGCTCTTTTGGAGATCTCAGACCCATCACTCCTTTCCTATGTCTCACTTCTGCCTTATTATGATGCATTTCCCTCTTCTTCCCTCAAAAAAGCAAAAAAAAACCCCAACCCCAACCCTTCAGCTTTTCTGTGATGAGTCAAGAATGTTTCTGCTCACCTGAAAGCCTTCAAAATCAATATATAACTTACCTGCAATAATCCCACACTTCAGAAAATTGCTTCAAATTACACCTATTTGGGGGAGACAGTAATTTAGACTGCCTTCCCCCAGGAATTTCTCCTCTGTAGGCGCACAGCTCAGCCCTGGGAGGAGCAGGTTGATGGAGCAGGTACATAAATACCCTTGGAGAGAAGCCTGGCTCTGTGTCTCACCCACCTCACAGCTGGCTATGCCTCTCCTGGCTGCAGCCCCAGCTGATTTCCAGGCCTCCATCACTTCTTAACACATTTTTTTTCCCCCCAGATTCTTGAAATTAAATGCTGCTAATTTATTTTGCAGAAAACTCTGCAACCTGCTGGTACGTCTCTGCCAGCTGTGACCTCATCCCCCAGTGATTGGATTTTGGAGTAAATTAATAGAACCAGTTCATTAATTAATTGCAACTAACTTGTGCGGTGAACTGGACCCATCTCTCATGTTCCCAGACTGCCCAGGAACCGCTCCAGATTCCAGCTCAGGAAGCACTTACTATGTTTTAATTTCAGCTGAGTGGTTTGGATGAACACTTCCCGGTGTTCCAGCTGTTAGCAAACAGCAAACCTTGAATTATCCCCTGCTCACCTCCATCTGACCCCCCAAAATAAAGAGGAAACCCTGAGAATAGCATCCCCAGCCATCAAAGCTTCTGTAGCCAGGGATAACACTGAACATCTACATCCTGCTGTAGACAGGAGCTGGCAGCAAGTGAATGCTCCAGCAAAATCTCTAAACACTGCACATATATTTTGGGTTTATTCGCTGGGCTTACCACTGAATCTTATTTGCTGGCATGGTTTGGGTTTGTTCTTTTTTTTTTTTTTTTCTTTCCTTTCCTTCTTTCTCCCTGGGAGAACTTAATAAATCTTTGAAATCATCAAAAAGAAATGCAGCTTCAACACTTAGAGAGCACGGTTAAGTTACTTCCCAGCAATATAAACTAAGGCTGTAAAGTCAAACATTTCCATGCCATAACGCAAGGCAAAAATGAGGGTTTGGGAACAGAGGGAGCAGGAACAGCCCAGCCTCAGCTCTGCCATCACCTGGGGCTGGACAGGGATCTCACTGTCCCCCCACCCCCAGCTTTTGCCATCGTTCCCCTGCTGCCACACGCAGCAATTCCAGCTGTTCTGGTGTCGGTGGCTGCCTCTGCACGGCCCCACTCCGGGGCGGGGCTGGCTTGATGGATCTCACCTGCACCGAGGCACCGGCAGAAGCACATTGCACAGGCCGGAGGTGCCCACATCCTCCCTCTCTCTCTTTTCGGCTCTTAATGAGGTTTGTCCGGCGCTGGCAGAGATGGGAGAACCCCCTTGCAGCCCCGAGGGAGCAGCCTGGTGACACTCACGGGCTGCAGGACCGAGGGTGGAACCAGGCAGGATCCCAGGGTGGGATGCGGACAGGACACAGGCAGGACCAGGGATGGATGCAGGCAGCATTTCCATGGCAACACAATTAAAAAGCAGCACGGCCGCGGCTCCAAGAGGAGCAAGGGGTCAGGAGAAACTTTGTTGCCATGGAGGGCACAGGGACACAAGTCCTCAAGCACCAGGGAGGAGTTGAGGTCCCCACCCCAGGATCTCGGGGTGCTGCGGGTTTCCCCGATGCAGGCCCCGGTGCCGGGGAGCCGTGGGTAATTGTGATGCAGAGAGCCGAGGCTGTGCCGTGCCCTTGATTTACTCTCTCCAGCCTCCTGCTTTCTAAATCTCTCTTTATTAGTATCACCACACAGCGGAGTGCAATTAGCAGTATATTAGCAATAAAACAGCAGCCAGAGCCAGAAGTACCGCGGGTTATGGCTTTAAATCCTGCATCTGACAGGGTGGCAGGGGACGCGCATCCTCCCCGTGACCCCCAGCCCGGGCTGTGATGTCACCCCTCCCCACGGACCAGGGGAACCCCTGCCCCCCTCCAGCAGCTCATTCCCCCCTCTCCAGAGCTTTTATGGGTGCTGCAGCAGAGCTGACACCAGTCCTGGCCACATTTAACCATTTGTATTGATTACCCTGTCAGTTCATTTGAATAATTAAAACCAGATGGAGTCTTTTTAAGCATTTAAGGGAGCAGCACCGGGAGCATCCGCGGAGCTGTGTGGTTTTGGTAGATGGGTGCAGGGGAAACTGGGCAGCTTTTGCTGTCAAATCTTCCTCCTGGTGACATTTGCCACCCTGTGTGGTACTTCCTGTGCCCCTGCTGTCGGGGGTGGGGTGGTGGAATCAGCACAGTTCCCACCCCCGGGCACTTTGGTGGGAATAATTGCTCTTGTACACTGCTACTGTTCCTTGTATAAACAGCATCAAAGCTGGCAGCCAGGCACAGCCCTGATTAACAGCAGCAAATAAATGAACCCACAGTGCCAACAGCCCAGCATTCCAGTGTGTGTAGGGAAGGGGGGGTCGGCACCCAGCCCTACCTTGGCACCGTGACCCCCAGCTCCTGTCCCAAATCTCACCCAGCTGCAAAGCTCTTACACCAGGCCTCTTGCCAGGGACCTCTGGCTCCTTAAAATGGATGGGTGATACCAGCTCAGCCCTGGTTACTTGTTATTCCATCGTCTTTTCAAAGGGAGTAAAATATTCCTGGCGTGGTGCTGGTTATGCACTCCTGCCATCACGCAGGGATGAGTTATCTTTACAGAAAGAAGCATAGATTAATATGTCAAATGAAAATGAACTATCGCCAGAATAAGATGAAAATGCAATGGCCAGTGACACGGAGAAAAAGAAGAGAAAAAAGAAAAGGAAGCTTCTTGGGAGGACAGGAACATTAAAAACTGAGGAATTGATCAGCATTGGTGAAGTTGGATGGAGTTTGAACACCCTGCACAGGTCAGGGACCTTCCTCTCCTGCCCAGAGCAGAGCTCCACAGCCTTACCATGCCTGGGGTTTGTCCTTGAGACCTGGTCCCACCATCCCCACCTCTGCCCCCAGGTGAAGGGGATTTCCCAGGGGCAGGTGAGCAGCTGGGGTGCTCGGAGCAGCTCTCCCCTTGCAGCACACCACTCCTGACCCTGGCTCTGCTCAAAACCTCCTGCTCCAGGCTGCTTTGACCCTTCTGGACCAGCTGCAGAAAGTGATGGGTCTCCATCCCAGCGTCAGACTTGTGCCCCCTTTTCCCCAGAGCCATCCGTGCCCCTCTCCCTGCTCTTGGCTCCCCCTCTGCCCTTCAGTGCACCATCAGCCCTGCCGTGACTTCCCAACCCCAGAGCAACCACCAGAGATAAATACCAGTCAGAAATATTTTTCCAAGCAGGAATGGGTGTCCTCCAGCAGTGCATCACAATTTACAGGTGTTTATTGTCGGGGATGAGCAGCTGAGCCGAGCTGGTTTTATTTAGACATACTTCCAGTACCTGGAAATAGCTATTTGTATGTCCCAGTGTTTTCACGTGGTTAGGAGCCTGGATTTTGATGGATCAAGCCTCTGAGCAGCAGGCTGGCAGGTTTCTCTTTCCTTTACTCCCCGCAGATTCCCATGCTCAGGCATCAGGATGGGAATGGGGAACCCCTCTGCTGGGCAGAGTCCAGCAGCCTCCCTTTCTCTCCAACTCCTCAGCATGGAAAAGAGGCCAAAAGGATCCCTTTTCCTGCCTGCTGCTTGCTGCCTCTGTCAGAGATAAGAATTAATTAAATTTCCCTGCCTTTGTAACTGCCTGGGGAATTCCTCAGCTCCCTCCACCACAGGGTCCATCTGATTTAGGGGGGGAATAGGGATAGACTCTGTTACATGTGTGCTAATATTGCAGATGGGATGTCACCCCTGAGCACTGAATCCGTTGCAACAGGAATATTTGCAGAGCTGCCTCTTCATTCCCCAATCCCTGGAGTGCCACAGTTCCCTCCAGCAGTGCTGGAATGAGCAGAGCCCAGTCTGACCATAAATCCCACAGGCCTCCACCACCTCAGTCAGGCTTATGGCCAGGCAGGAACTTACACAGCAGAATAAAGGATGGTTCCCTCCAAAAACTCATCAGGAGTTTGGCTTCCCCCTGCTCCCTGGGACTTTCAGAGCTGATGGGACCCTTCCAGAGCCACAGAGGTTGGCTCACCCACACCACAACACCAGGGAAAAGAGAGGCTGCTGTCGGCCAGAGGAAAAGGACCAGACTGTGCCATCCTCACGGGACACCTGATGCCACTCAGAGCCACCTTGCTCAAGAGCTTCACCCATGGGAGCCCAGTGTGCCTGGGCAAGCAGCACTGCCCCAGCTCAGCACAGGCCACCCTGTGCCCTCCACCCTGTCCTTGCCTGCCCGAGGGTGGCAGGGCTGTAAATGCTTTTGGTGGAGGGGCCTGCCATGAATCACTCTGGATTTACAGCTGAGCTGCAGGAAAGGGAATTATATAACTCTCAGGAGACAGGCTGGTGTGGAATGAACATCCATCAAGCACAAATTCTGGATTATTTACCACTGCTGGATCTTGCCAAGAGAAACACCCCCTGTGCTGGACAGGCTGTGAGTGGATGCAGCCGTGGGGGACTGTGCAGCAGATGGGAAGTTTCTGTCCTCCTTGTCTGAGCAAACTGGGATGTTTAGCCCCACTGTGCCCACGGGATGAGCCCAGTGCCTGGCAGAGGATGGGGCTCAGCTCGGCACAGCCCCATCTGGATCATGGATCCTGGAGCCAGAGGAGTCTGGCAGCAGTGCCAAGCAACCCTTTTTATGAGCAGCACTTAATTATTCGCCCTCTTAAAACGTTTTGCATCATAAACCTGGAATGGAGCAGAGGAAGGTGATTACTCTGCCACTCTCTCTCCCTCACTGGAGGCCAGGGGTGTGTGCTGGGCACGGTGGCCACAGCCTGGGGATCCCAGCTCAGCCAGCAGCCAGCCTCACTGGCACCTGCAGTGTCATTTTGCACTGAGTTAAGACCCGTACAGGAAGATTTAGGGAGGTGAGATGTACCTCAGGTGGATATCACAGGCAGAAGGATCCATCATCAAATCGTTGTGTCCTCAGCACCAACGGCCTTAAATCAAGGGAAGGGGGTAGGAGATGCTCTCCAGAGCACAGCCTGGGTGGCCACAGGGCTCCCTGTGATATACAGGAGCCATCTTTCCAGACACAGGCTGTATTTTGTTCTCCCTAAGTCCTGGCCATGCCAGGCTGCTGCTCCCACCTTTTGAGAAGATCGCTTTTCTCTTGGCTCTAGCAGCTGATTTAGGAACAGACCAGCGGGATGGCCCAAGAGCTAAACTAAACCTTTGTTACAGAAATAGCCCCCTAATTGTGCCCTGTTACATCCCTTTAACTTAAAGGAAGTGTTTCCTCAGCTAGAGAAGGATTTGAGCTTCACTTTTAAGGCTGGACTTGCAAATCCCAGGAATCCTGAGCACCCTGGTCCAGTGAAAGGTGTCCCTGCAGGGGGGCTGGAACTGGGTGATCTTTAAAGTCCCTTCCAACCCAAGCCATTCTGCATTTCTATGATCTGAGCCATCACAACGAGCTTCCCAGTCTCCTCAGCCCTTGCAGAGAGTAAAACAGATTCGATCTGCCCAAATGCTGGCTTTTTAGGAGGGATTTTGGATTCTCTCCCAACCTGGAAACTTTATATCGGCTCTTTGCCATTTTCCTTAAATTGGCAGTAAAAATTGAGGGAGACTAAAAGTCTGTGATTTGTACTTTGCACATGGGGAGCGGAACAATCTTTTGTTCATTTACTGTGACAACTGCAGTTCACATTTAATTATTTACGATAATGTTCCGAGGCACATTAGGGAATGTTCTCTTAGTTCATAAAAAATAATGACGCCTTGGTGCTGAGTGGCACCTAGCTACAGGCTCTGCTGCTGCACTGGGGGAGGCATGTGCAGCTCCCCTGGCTGCTTCATGGGTGTATCCATGGCTGTGTTTTTATTCCCCTCTCCTGAAATGCAGCCCAGAAACCCCCATTCCCTCCTGAAGCTGCTGGCAGCCCACGGTTTGTGTTTTCTCTTTGTCCTTGCCTAAACACCCACTGCCCCACCTCAGTCTGTCTTCCAGCACTTTTTACTGTGTCCTTCCCCATTAGTCACAGGAATTAGGGGAGACAGTTGGTGTTTCATTATTAAATGTCTCACATCCAATAAATAGATCATTATTCTCCTCTGATTAGCAGCTCCACTTCCATCAGTTCAGAATAGTTATGGGTTTTTTTCCTTTCCCATCTTCAAGGAGTAGCACAGTTTCTCCTAAGATCTGTTATAATCAAAGGATTAGAGCTCTGGAAATGTCCTCTGCATACGCAGGAAGGCTTTTTCCTGCTCTCCCTCTCTCAGAGTGAGCGTGCTTTGAAACTCTGGCTCCTGGCTCCACGATACTGCCCGTACCTGACCTGGTTTAATTTTAGTCCTGCCCAAATCTGCCACCAGCTCATTTAGCTGCAGCACTGAGAGCTCTCTGTGAAGCTGGCCACAGGTCAGCTCACGTACTTTTATTACAATTGCAGAGTCCACGCATATCCTGCAGCTCTGACCTGGCTCCTGGATGTTGGACACCTTCCCTCTCAAGGGCTGCAAAATCCCTCTGCTCCAGCCAGTCCCTCTGGGATGGGAGACAGGAGCTGCTCCTCTTTTCTCACAGTACAGGTGTCAACATCAGGTTTTGCATCATAGCCACAACTTCAAAGGTTGTCTTTTGGGACATTTCCAGCCTTTCTGACACGGCAAGCGGTGCCCTGGAAAGCGCTGACCCAGCTGCCCAGTTACAGCCATGATGGGCCAAGCAAGACATAAGAGCATGAAAATTCCAATGAATATTCATTTAAAAACTCGCTCAAATATTCCCAGGGTAAATGTGGCTCTGTATTAATTCCACTCTGCACACTGAGCACATTGTTATTGCGGAGAGAAAGCTGCACAACCAGATAAAAATAGCTTTGGGGGTCTCTTGCCAGGGCAGGAATATTTCGGGACCCCAGCAGCTCTTCCTCCACATGTGCTGAAGGACCATCTTTCCCCAAACACAGCTCAGCCAGGACTGGAGCAGCAGGTCCCCCTAGGCTCAGAGGAGAGGGCAATTCCCTTCCAGCTCGCATTTTTCCAGAGGTGTGGAAAAAGCCCACCCCGAAAAGAGCCCACCCTGAAAAGGCTCTCACTGGACGTTCAGTTCAATCAGCTTTGCCAAGCCTAGAGGCAAGGCTTTAGCTGAGCCTTGCAGGTCAGGAGGAGCAGGGCAGCATGATGAGCCAGTGAATCCCAACGGGAGGCAGATCTTCACCAAACAAACCCAACCACCTGAGCTGTTCCTTCACTCCCAGCTCCTCCTCCACCAATTCTCTGGCTTTTCCACACCCGAGGACCTCTCCTTGCAGCAAACCCCAGTTTGTCCCACTCTGTTGACACCTCTTCCATCCATTCCTCACACTCTGCAGCTCTTGCCAGGCCGTGATTGGGATGTCGGCCACGTTTGCAGACCTGTCTGTCATCAAACTCGTCTTTCCATGCCCTCCATAACATAGGATCCACGCCTATGGCTGCATCCATCATCCCCGTGTGCTGCTCTGGCACCAATATCCGTGTGAGGGGCTCTGGATTGCCTGGGGGATAACAAGTTTGCATCTTTAACAGCTCCTCCAGTATTTGTAGCCGGCCCCATCCCCGCCTGGCTGGATGTCTCCCATTCCAGGAGGTCTCTAATTGCTGCGGGATGTGTCGGCTCAGCCGGCTGAGCACAAATCACTCTGTCAGCCCGGCCCTCAAAGCGGCACCTTGGGACCAATTCGCTCCGGTGACATCGCAGACAGCTCCGCACAGCCCCGGGAATGGGGATAAAGATGGCAGGGAGGAGACAGCGGGGACCGGGATGCAGACCCAACACAGCTCTCTGCTGTGCAGGGGCTCCAGCAGCCAAAAAAAAAGGGATGTGAAGAATTAGAGCTGGGCAACCGTAGGAACAAGCAGCCAAGCTTCAGAAAGGCAGGCAGCTTCTGTCTCGTATCAGGAAGTGCTGAATCCCTGCCTTCTCCTCTCAGCCCTGGATAACAATCCCTTCCATGCTCAGGGTCAGCTGCTGCCTGGCTGCTTGGCCCTTCTTAATTCACAGCTCCTCACTTTCCACCCGCAAATTTGGGGAGCAGCACCTTGTGCTCCATGGGTTAAAAGACACCAGGAACTATTTGGGGTGGTGGTTGGGCCTCTCCATCCCCTGCCAGAGGGTAGGTGGCTACCCCGGCTCTTCCCACCTCCCAAGAGCACCAGGACGAGCCAGCACTGTAAAAACAATCCCCAGTCAGGAGGGATTTGGGGAGGGGCCTGGGCTGAGCTGCCCCCAGCCCTCCCCTCATCCTGGTGAGGATGCTGCAGCTCTTCCCCCATCCCACTCCTTGCTCAGTGGCTTGCTCTACTCCAGGCTCAGAGGGTATTTCAGCCATCTCAGTGCTTCTAATCTCTTTGGGAACATTGCTGAGAAACACAATTTCAAGCCTCCCAAGATGTGACATGACTTGTAATTTGAGGCAGAGGTGAGAGCCTACCACCCAAGGGACAGAAAACAAACTGCCTCTGCACAATTCTGCTCCCAGCCCTCCTCCCCGTGATGTTTCCTTTCCAACCCGAGCCCCACAAACTGGGGCTGGACTTTTTGGGCAGCCCCCTCTGGCAGGAGGGGCCTCTGGCCTCCTTCCTCACACCCAGCACCCCTGGAGAGCACAGCAGAGGCTGGAAAGCACCTGGATGAGGAGCAGAGATGTGGGGCACGGGTGCTGTAGGCGGTGAGGGAATGGAGGGCAGGGATGGAGGGCAGGGATGGAGGGCACAGCTGGGGGGCAGCCAGGCCCAGCTCAGAGGAGCCAGGGAAGCCGTTTGGGAGCAGCCTGTGCAGAGCAGGAGGCTGAGTGGCACATTCTGGAGTGCCATCTGCTGGCACCCAGCCCTGCTCCCCACCCTGCCTGAAGCCCCCAGTGCCAGCCAGGTCCCGGTTCCCCAGGGCAGGATCCCTCTGCAGGGACCCAGGGAGCCTCACAGCCCCAAATCCCACCCACTGACCAAATCCCCCTTTTACCAGATGGGCTCCCACAGCTCCACTTGGATTATCTCTCCATAAAAAGAGCTGTTGGATCTGTCCAAGACCCCAGCTCTCAGACAGGGTGTCTGGATAAGCATCTTGTGGGAGCACTCCCCAAACTGAACTGACCCCACCAGGTGATCCTGGTACATTCCACCTGATGTCCCAGTGCTCTGGGTGATGCTAAAACAAGAGGAGAAATAACACTGCCAATTAGCCTTGACTTTTGGGGCTGAAAAAAGGGTGAGGAAGAGCTGTGGAAACAAATCAAACACTAAATCTCAGCACCAGGCAAAGCCAGTAAAGCATCCCAAATTTCACTCTTTAAAGAAAAAAAGAAGTCTATTATTGATTTTACTAGAGAACACAGGGATTTTGCAGATCCATGGGCAGGTGCTGGCAGGACCCATCCATGGATCTGCAAAACCCTCAAGCCCCCTCTGAGGGCCTGCCTGGCTGGGAAAGGCATGGAGAGGATATGAGTGGGATGGAGCTGGCCATGCTGGCACATGTGCCTTTGTTTCACATCAGAGGAGGAGATAATAACCACCTGTGATCCTGTAAATTTTGATTTACGCTCCAGCATCCCAAGCAATGCTCTGTTCATGGCTCAGGTGTTAATTGGGAGATTCCTCCTCATTTGTGAATGTAGCAGCTCCCCAGCTTCTTGGCTGGGTGATGGTTTCATTATCATTTCCTATATGTTAGCTTTAAATCCCCAATAATCCCACACGACTGGAGCCCATTCCAAGTGAGCAGCGAAATCCAATTTAGGATCCCATTCTCTCAGACTGTGTAACCAGAGCCTCCTTCGTGTGGGCACAAAAATCCAATTCAGCTTCTTTGCCTCTCAACAGCTGCCTCCACGAGACTTTTCCAGAAGAAAAAAACACAAACACAAAACCCCACAAGCCAGACTTGGAGGTGAGCCGAGCCCCTCTGGGAGAGCAGGCTCTGCTTCTGCGTCCCTGCCCTGTCCCCAGAGCTTTTGCAGGGTGAGGTCCTCTCTCACACCATCCCCCAGCTCCCCTCACCATCCATCCCCAACTCCATCCCCTGCCAGAACCACCTCCCCAGGCACTCTCCAGGTAACATTTCCCCCTCACAGCCTATTCTCAATGCAGTTTAGTCCCCTCAGGTTTCTCGACCATTCTCATTTAATTTCCATTACTCCCTATTAACCACACAACATTCACAAGTCACTCCAGTGCAGAATATTTAAAGATTGCCCAAATTCAGTGACGTACCCTGTGTCAGTGCCAGGCTGAGGATGTTCCCTGCATCCCAGGCCTGGAGTCATGCTGGAAAATCAGGGTTGGGAGTCAGTGACAGCACTCTCAAAACCAGGATTTGGGCAAGACTGAGTTTTCAATAGGATTGAATTCTGGTTCCCTGAATCCCCTTTTCAGGGTTCTGGACTGGGTTTCAGACACTTTCTTGCTAGAAATGACAAGAAAGGGTTTTGTCACCCCAAAGGGCTGTTGTCCTCACTGCAAAGCCACAGAGACAGCCAGGAAGAGCTGCAAGGAAAGAATGGGAACCAAACCCACGCCACTGAACCCTGACTGGATTCAGTCATCAGCGTTTGCTTCATTTTTTGTCTTTAGATGTTGCACTGCAAATTCACATTTCCTAGGCAAAAAGTCTTTTGAACCAACTCTTCACTGTTTTGGATGCCTACAAATCACTGGAATGGGCTTTCCAGAGCATTTCTGGATGCCTGCTTTCAAACTGGGGAGATTTATCGAGCCTGACCTTCCCCACACACTCTGTGTTTGACAAAGGAGCAGTTTCCAACAAATACAACCCAAAGCTGCTCCAAAAATCCATCCTCACAGCCTCCATGCTCTCTCCTCCTTTCTTTACAGCTGGCTCATCCTTTCCTCTTCCTGCCTTACTCTTCCTCCTCCAGCTGGCATTCTTCCCCTCGTGGTTAATTCCCCCAGGGCCTGGGTTGTCTGGGGATCATCTGCATCCATGTGAAGATTCCTTGATCCTTTCTCCACACACATCCTGGCAGCCTTGGCTTTCACAGGAAAGTCTTCTGGGATGTACCTGGCCCTTCTAACAAGCTAGAAAATAAAAACAATGATTAAATTTGATGAGCATGTGGAACGAACAAAGTCAGAGACAACGGGGAAATTTCATCCATTTGAGGAGACAGAATGAGGAGAGGGATGTGTGATTTTGTGGAAGCAGGTACAGTTCCTTAAATGGGGGGTCTGGTGGGGGTAGGAGAGGGTGGGAACATGCACAGGGTCAGCTGGAGAGAGGCAGAGGATGTAGGAGGAGGGGGAAGAGGGCCATTGACTTGAAAAGGCTGAGGAGGTGATGGAAGGGCTGAAGCAAACCCACGCCTCAGGGATGGGGGCTCTTCTCTCACCTTAAACATTTTTGCCCCATTTCCTTCTCCAACCAGTCAGTCTTTGGTGGCTCTTGTCCTGTTTCTGTCATTCCTGCTTCCCTCTCTCCATGTGCAGTGTGACCCAGGCACAGCCGAGCGCACACAGCTGGGGGTTCACTGAGAGCACACTGCCTGGAAACACAACACAGGCTGTTTTGTCTGGGGTTTTTCAGTGAAACAGCTCTATTTGTGCCACGTCAGTGGATGACAGCTTTCCAGGGGCTCAGTGAAGCTGCTGGTGGGCTGCAGGATCCTGGCAGGAGGAGAGTCTGCCCTGAGCTGCTGAGCTGCCACTCTCCCTGACAGTTTTGGGATGCCCAGAGAGCAGCTGTCCCACATCTCCTGGGCATCACCTGAGGTTTCAGAGAGGCTCCATGAGCCCTTACTGGGTGCTCCAGTCCCACCAGCACCTCCCCATGCACAGCACATGCATGGTCCCATCAGTATTTGAAGTTTGAAGAGGCTCCAGGTACCTCAGGAGTATTTCTCATGGGCAAACAGACCCTTCTCCCTCCCCGTCACTGGCTCAGCTCCAGCCCAGGCTCAGCAGAGACAGAAAGTCGTTGCTAGCTGATGAATTCATGCAAGGGAATAAGGCATTGGTCTCACTCTAGTTATGAGGAGACAGATGTCCACATTGCAGCTGCTCCTGTCACACCTCTGCTAACCAGCATCTTCTACCCAGGCCAGAAGATTCCCTTCCCACCAAGACAAGTCTCAGTACCACAAAGGGATTATTCCTGGAAGCATCTTCTCCACTGCCTTGTGCCTTCACAGAAAAAAGGCCAGCAGCTGGTTCCTTCCCTCCAGCACATGACCTGGATCCTCCACATCCCCAGTTTTTATTGGGAATCAGCCCTGCCTGGTGGGGCAGGGGATGTTTACAGAAGCCCTGCTTGCTTTGGGGAGAAACTTATGCCCAAGACCTTCTCTCTGACTCTTTGCACAGATACTCCATTCACAGGAAAATGTCATGTGCTGGGCTTCACAGCTGGCCCTCATCCTCATTGCTGCCACCTAGAAACTGCTGCACATCTTTGAGGATTGGTACAGCTCATGGAAACTCCAACATTTCACCCTCCAGAAGGAAAGGCCAGTGATCCAAGCAGGAACCATCCTGTAAGCATCTCCCTCTCGTGTCAGTGCAGTGGGGACACCAGAGAGCTCCCAGATGCAACTGAAGAGGCAGTGGCTGCCCCAGAAGTCCCAGCTTTGACCTCTGGATTTATGGGGCCTTCTCACTGCAGGACTTGAGTCCTTCCAGCACCAATCCAGGTGCTCTGGGGCACTGTGGGGAGAGAAGGAAAGGACACAGAGAGGAGCCAGGAAAGAAGCCAGCAGGTGATGGGCAATGTCACGAAAATTAATCCACAGACACCAGAGGCTGATGTCCAAAAAGGAGACAGAGGAGTCCTGGAACTTTATTCGAATAAAGGTAGAGGCCATGGGGCATTTCCCTGGGATCTTCCAAATTTTTGGAGGACACAGTCTCCTTCTTATCCTGATTTCCTGTCCACATTTCCCTCTCTCTTTTCCCGTTGGCTGAGGTACTTGAGAGGTACAGACTTCCCAAAACACCCAATATCTAAGACCCCCTTCTAATGTATACCCCCCTTTTTCTTTTTCTTTGTGTCTCTGTTCTTTTTCTCTAAATCCAGAGGTTTAGCACAGTCTTGAGTGACTAACAGTCAGTGTCAATCAATGGAATTCCTATGGAATTTGTGGTTCCCCCCATTGCTTCTTTCACCTCCCTGTATCTGGCTCTATCTACCATCAGGCCCACAGTCTGGGTGTAGAGACACCTCCTGCTCATTCCTTCCAGCGAGGTGAGGCTGGTGTCACCAAGAGGGAGAGGGCACAGACATGAGAGTGTCCTTGAGGACAGCCAGCCTTGCTCCGTGGAGGACACGGCCCCACTTTGCCACGCAGCCAGGGGGACAAATCCTGCCAGAAACGAGGCCCTTGTTACTATGGAGATCAGCACTGCCTTGCAAACACAGCCCTGTGCCACCAGCTGCTTGTGACAGCAGACAGGCAGGAGATGGTCCCAGGCACCCCAGCCCCTCCCTGGTGGGGACAGTGCAGAGGAGACTCCTGGCAGAGCCCCCCAGAGACACAGCCTGGGGGCTCCAGCTGACAAGCAGGTTTAATTGAATGTTTCTCTCTTTATGTTTCTCTTTCCAGCAAATAAAACCAGAGCAAGATAAAAATATATGACGCTTAAAGGGGACACTGCCAAGGAATTTTTATCTGTTTTAATTTGCATTTTACTCTCCGTTTGTTTGCAGCACTGTGGCTGCAAAATAGCACTTTTTAAAATTTTTATTCCCTTTCCTGACTTTTGTCATATTTCCAGCTGGCAAGAAGTGAGTGGGGCCCCTTGTCCCCGACATCCCAGAGAGGGGTGCAGGTAACCCTGCAAACCACAACAGGGTGATGTGGTTTGTCCCACCCTTGCTGTTATTATGGCTTCATTTATACCCTGGCTCCTGGAATTAACAACTGGAAGGAGGATATTAGCTTTTTGATGAAACCCCAATGCCTGAGAGATCCCAGCTATTCTGCCCTGTAAATTTTGATAGAATTTATCGCTCTCTGCTGCATCAGGACCTGAAGGTGGAAATCCAAGGCACTGGTTTTCTTCTCAGAACAAACTACTGACAAGCTAGAAACAGTCCTGCTAGAATCCCCCACAACCTCTGCTTAGAGCTCCAGGACAAGCCCAGTTTCCCTCCTCCCTGCCCAGACCCTGCTAATTTCCCCAGCCACTGTGATAAATGGCTGTGCCTGCAAAGTGACATCTTTCTAATCTGCTCCAAGACAGATGGGTTCCTCTGCTGAGAGAAAAATCC
>VZTZ01009532.1:13219-68393 GCA_013400955.1 Drymodes brunneopygia | reverse complement strand
TCCCTCCCTCCCTCCCTTCCTCCCGTCCCTGGCCTGCGAGCGCGGAGCGCTGGTGCCATCTCCTGGGCTGCGGCCGCCGCCCGCGGCTCCCGAGCCCGGCCCGCTGCGGGACAGTCCCCGAAATCACATTCCCTGTGGGACCGGGGCACCCTAACACACGCTCGCTGTCGCACCCAGCCGAGCAGGGCAGCCCCAGACTTCCTCCTGCATCTTCCTCACCTCCCACCCTGCTCCCAGTGCTCCCAGTGCTCTGCCAGCTCANCTTGAGTCCTTCCAGCACCAATCCAGGTGCTCTGGGGCACTGTGGGGAGAGAAGGAAAGGACACAGAGAGGAGCCAGGAAAGAAGCCAGCAGGTGATGGGCAATGTCACGAAAATTAATCCACAGACACCAGAGGCTGATGTCCAAAAAGGAGACAGAGGAGTCCTGGAACTTTATTCGAATAAAGGTAGAGGCCATGGGGCATTTCCCTGGGATCTTCCAAATTTTTGGAGGACACAGTCTCCTTCTTATCCTGATTTCCTGTCCACATTTCCCTCTCTCTTTTCCCGTTGGCTGAGGTACTTGAGAGGTACAGACTTCCCAAAACACCCAATATCTAAGACCCCCTTCTAATGTATACCCCCCTTTTTCTTTTTCTTTGTGTCTCTGTTCTTTTTCTCTAAATCCAGAGGTTTAGCACAGTCTTGAGTGACTAACAGTCAGTGTCAATCAATGGAATTCCTATGGAATTTGTGGTTCCCCCCATTGCTTCTTTCACCTCCCTGTATCTGGCTCTATCTACCATCAGGCCCACAGTCTGGGTGTAGAGACACCTCCTGCTCATTCCTTCCAGCGAGGTGAGGCTGGTGTCACCAAGAGGGAGAGGGCACAGACATGAGAGTGTCCTTGAGGACAGCCAGCCTTGCTCCGTGGAGGACACGGCCCCACTTTGCCACGCAGCCAGGGGGACAAATCCTGCCAGAAACGAGGCCCTTGTTACTATGGAGATCAGCACTGCCTTGCAAACACAGCCCTGTGCCACCAGCTGCTTGTGACAGCAGACAGGCAGGAGATGGTCCCAGGCACCCCAGCCCCTCCCTGGTGGGGACAGTGCAGAGGAGACTCCTGGCAGAGCCCCCCAGAGACACAGCCTGGGGGCTCCAGCTGACAAGCAGGTTTAATTGAATGTTTCTCTCTTTATGTTTCTCTTTCCAGCAAATAAAACCAGAGCAAGATAAAAATATATGACGCTTAAAGGGGACACTGCCAAGGAATTTTTATCTGTTTTAATTTGCATTTTACTCTCCGTTTGTTTGCAGCACTGTGGCTGCAAAATAGCACTTTTTAAAATTTTTATTCCCTTTCCTGACTTTTGTCATATTTCCAGCTGGCAAGAAGTGAGTGGGGCCCCTTGTCCCCGACATCCCAGAGAGGGGTGCAGGTAACCCTGCAAACCACAACAGGGTGATGTGGTTTGTCCCACCCTTGCTGTTATTATGGCTTCATTTATACCCTGGCTCCTGGAATTAACAACTGGAAGGAGGATATTAGCTTTTTGATGAAACCCCAATGCCTGAGAGATCCCAGCTATTCTGCCCTGTAAATTTTGATAGAATTTATCGCTCTCTGCTGCATCAGGACCTGAAGGTGGAAATCCAAGGCACTGGTTTTCTTCTCAGAACAAACTACTGACAAGCTAGAAACAGTCCTGCTAGAATCCCCCACAACCTCTGCTTAGAGCTCCAGGACAAGCCCAGTTTCCCTCCTCCCTGCCCAGACCCTGCTAATTTCCCCAGCCACTGTGATAAATGGCTGTGCCTGCAAAGTGACATCTTTCTAATCTGCTCCAAGACAGATGGGTTCCTCTGCTGAGAGAAAAATCCCACGGCTCAACCTGGCTGGGAGGGAAAGCACAGCACTGGGAGCTGGAGCAATGTGCAAGGGGGGCAGGGGGGTGTCATCACATCTTTCTCTGCTTATTTATCCACACATTAGATGGGGATGAATTAGAGCTTTGGGGGCTTCAGGCGCCGTGAGCTTTGCTGGGGATGGAGAAGAGGAACATGAGCACCTGCCCTGGCCAGGTCAGAGCACCTGGAGCAACCACCACCTGCCAGGAGAGGAAGGAACCTTCATCATCCTCTGAGAAGCAGTTGAAGCAGCAGCCAGGGTTTCCCAGGGTCAGGGCTTTGAGCTGCTGCTGTTTTGGTGCTGCTGGTTCGCCTGCAAATGTGTGTTGGGAAGGCAGCACTGCACCCCTTCCCAGCCTGGTTTAGTAAGAGCACAGAGGGACAAGGGGACAAACAGCAGCAAGGTAAGACCCTCCCAAATCAGCACGAGTGCCAGACCGGGAGCAGCGGGGTCAGTCCCCAGCGTGTCCCCACCTGCTTAGACCTGGGAGAGACAGCGGCCCCAGTCGGCAGTGGGGTCTGCATGGCCCCTGCCGATCCCAAACCCCCGGAGCATCCCTACCCTCCACTCCGGGAGCATCCATCCATCTCTCCCTCCCTCCCTCCCTCCCTTCCTCCCGTCCCTGGCCTGCGAGCGCGGAGCGCTGGTGCCACCTCCGGGGCTGCGGCCGCCGCCCGCGGCTCCCGAGCCCGGCCCGCTGCGGGACAGTCCCCGAAATCACATTCCCTGTGGGACCGGGGCACCCTAACACACGCTCGCTGTCGCACCCAGCCGAGCAGGGCAGCCCCAGACTTCCTCCTGCATCTTCCTCACCTCCCACCCTGCTCCCAGTGCTCCCAGTGCTCTGCCAGCTCAGCCTGCCCAGAGCCTGCCATGGCCTCAGGCTGGTTTTAGCGGGCTTTAGCTCTGGCTTGGTGAGGAAGAGCTCAGCAAAGAGGTTTCTTCAGCAGACACTGTTCTTGTGGCATGGAGTGACAGGACAAGGCTTCAAACTGACAGGGCAGGGTTGGATGGGACATTAGGGAGGAATTGCTCCCTGTGAGGGTGGGGAGGCCCTGGCACAGGGTGCCCAGAGAAGCTGTGGCTGCCTCTTGAAAATGTTCAAAGTCAGGTTGGACGGGCTTGGAGCAACCTGGGATAATGGAAGGTGACCGTGCCCATGGCAGGAACTGGATGAGCTTTAAAGTCCCTTCCAACCCAAACCCCTCTACAATTCCACTGTCACAAAGTCCCCAAGACCAAGCCCAGCCCTGCTACAGCCCAGCTGGATCCCAAGACCTCACTGGATACACAAAATCAGCCCGAGCAGCCAGCACAGCTCAGCACTGCTCTCCCATGTACTCCAAACCCTCCCCATGCCCTCAGAGAACTCCCCACTCACACAGTGGGGAATTAGTTCCTTGAGAATACATCAGTCAATATCTACCTAGTGCTAAAAGCTGGTTCCTCTGTCTGACAAGCCCTGGAGAAGATGGTGAGAGTGCTGCCTCCAAATCACAGCTCAGCTCCTCTTCCGAAGCATCCGAAATCCAGGCTAAAAATAAATGGGCTGTATTGATTTCCTTTTTAAAACTAATGCTGGGGAGTGATGTGTTCTGTGCTCAAGGAAGAGCAAAAGGCATTAGTCACAGGGGAGCACAGCCACAGCCCTCCAAACCAGCCTCCAGGTGTAAATAAAGCCCATCTCACATCAAACTCCTTGCACAGGGTCTGGGGGAGCAGCAGCAGAGTGGTGGGGCTGGTCCAGAGGGGGTGTCCCATGGTCCAGCACAGCTCCAAAGCCCCAGCATGTGACTTTTTGGGGACCTAAAACACCATCTCAGGACACAGGCTGCATGTGAGGTACCCAGGTGGCAACACTGCAAAGTAGCACCAAGTCAACAGAGAGGAGAGGATTGCTCACCATGCTGGGGACACATCCTCATCCCCAGCCTGGTCCTCTGAGGGCAAGGGAACCCCCCAAACCGGGTAAGGGGTGCAGACCCTCGGCCCAGGTCCAGCATCTGCCCAGTGCCACAGCACAGCTCTAGTGAGAGAGAGCAAAAGCTGAGGCACCCGGGTTTAAAGGCAGCTGGGTGTTCTCCTTAAATTAACAGCACCACAAGTACAAAGTCTGGTTTGTTGGTGGTTGCAGACATGATCCAGGCTTTGGACTGTGCTTCTCCCACCTAGTGCAGAGGCAGGCAGGCTTCCCAAATTCCCTGCAGCACCCACAGCACCCCCAACGCCCTGCAGCATCCTCTTCCTCCTTGAGTTCATCCCCAAGACAGGGCAGGCATGTCAGAAACACCAAACAAAGCCTGTGACATCCCCCTCTGCCCCCCTGGGTGAGCCCAGCACATCTGCCCAGCTGTTTCCACCCACAGACACAAGGTTCACATCACTTTTGCCCCAAGCACAGAGGGAAACCCCTGCTCCTGGGGGAAGGGGTGCATGGCCAAGGCTGCAGAGCCTCTGCCTTGCATTAGATCCACCCAGAACCTCTGGCCAGGGCTTGGCTTCAGCCAGGTCAGATCCAAAGGCTTTGTTTCCTTTCCTTTTCTAATCCCTCCAGCACATGGGAAGGCAGATGCTGAGGAGCTAAATCCCAGCAGCATTCATGAATGTGCTCTCTGCTGCCAGGGCCGGATGGGATATTCCTTCCAGGCGTGCTCGCCGCTCTCCTCCCTCGCACGGAGCTGCTGCCCCAGCTGCAGCCCCTCACAGCCAGCGGGACCCCCATCCTCACCCCGTGGGTGGCCGACCCCCTCCTGTGCCCGTGGTGGGTGGCAGGTGGGGGGCCAGAGTCTGGCACGACCCCCAGCCAGGGTGCAGGGTGTGGTTTTGGGGGGAAAAGGCAAGTAGAGGAGCTGGGCTTTCCCTCCTCTGAAGGGTGCACAGGGAGCCTCTTCCCTGCAGGTGAATGTTGCCATTCCAGGGAAATGGTTGCCTGGGATGGCTTTGCCCATGCCAAGCAAACTGCCCACACAGCTGTCCAGGGAAAGGGCTCTGCCAGGGAAAGGGCTCCCAGCTTGGCCAGCCCCCCAGGGCAGTGGGTGAAGTGGAGTTCCTGTGAGAGATGGGGTAGCCGAGAGGTGCCCACGTGAGCAGGGTGCCCCGCAGGCATGGCAGGGCTCGGGGTGGAGGGCTGCAGCTGTGGACCCCCTCGGCAGCCCTCCACACCTCCCTCTGCACCGGCTACCCTGGAAACACATCCTAAATAAAGCTGGGACGGAATAAATAAATGCATCCGGAGGCCGGCGGGTCAGCCAGCACCGAGAGGAGCAGGGGAGCAGCCAGAAGGGATGGGAGCTGTGGTTGCCTCAAACACCGGCCCCAGGACTGCGGGGGAAGGAAAGAATTCCATTTTTCTTATTTTTTTTCCCCCTCCTCAAAGTCCCCCCAAGCCTCCAGCCCCCTGTGGTGGGCACTCACCAAAGGGCAAGGGCAGCTCCCCCCTGTCTGCAAACAGAGCTGGCATTTGCATTGGCTCTCCGTGGTCGAAGCTGCCTTGCGGGGGAAGGACGAGGATCCCTCGTGCAGAACCAGGCTGCCAGCCCTGCGCGGAGAGGGAAGCTCCACGCTGGCTCTGCCCCTCTGCTGCTCAGCCAGATGTTGGCTGGGAAAGGGAAAAACAAATCCCCCGCTGCTGCCGGGGCCTGGCTGAGGGCTGGGAAATGTGCTGGGAAATGAAATGTGCTGGCCAGATGTGGGGCACAGGCACAGGGCTGCGCTCGGGGCTCGGCGAGGGGGGCGGCCGAAGCCGCCTGCGGCAGGACTTGGTGGGGATGTTCCTCTGGATAACACAGGAAGTTTCAACCAAGTGCTGTGATTTCCTTGGTGGAGAGGGAAAATACAATAATAATAATTTTAAAAGCAGTGGAAGTTTTCCTCAGTCCTTGCTGTGGACAGGTTTGTGCTGGATATTTTCCCACCACCCTCCTGCCTGTGGAGTGGACCCTGAGCATCTTTGAGGGGGGGATACTCAGGTTGCTTGAAACAATTTCCCTGCTCAAGCTGTACTTGCTGCCCTCAACCAAGGCTGATATTCCCCTGGCAAAGGGTGGTTTGTTCCCAGTGGCCCAGTGAGCAAAGCAAACCTGAGGACAGAGAGCCTGAAATAAAGCTGGGGATGCCTGATGGTGGCTTGGAGATGGTCCTGGTGGTTTGGGGATTGTCCTGGTGAGTTGGAGGTGGTTCTGGTGGCTTGGAGATGGTCCTGGTAGATGGGAGAGGAATGGATGTGTTCAGCCCACCTGTTGCCCATGACATGATGGGGACAGCAGAGATCAAACTCCACCCTGAAGGCTGAAGCCCTGCACCCCCCTCCATCAGCCCCTAAAAAGGACAAAGAGAGGGGGCTGCTGAGGACAGACAGAGAGAAAAGCCTCCCAGAGTCCTCAGTAGACCCTAAGATAAAGAGCAGGAAAGGGAATACTTTGCAAAATTGAATCTGTACAAATCAGCCAGCCTGGCTAATATGAAACCCCCAGACTAAACAGAATTAGCTAATGAACTTACCAAGCCCCTGGCAATTACTCAGAAAAAGTTACTGAAAAAAAAAGCACATCCCAGGTTTATTTAATGTCTTTATTAATGATCTGAAAGCAAAAGTAAACAACAAATTAATTATGTTTGCAGATGACTGTACGCTGGAAGGTGTTGCAAACGCTGCCAAAGACGGCAAAGTCACGCCGAGGGCCCTGGAGGGGTTAGAATTAACTCAGCAGGAAACAAGGCACATGTAATCCATCAGCCAAACACGGCATGGGGGGAAAGGGCCTGAAATCCAGACACCCATGAGGAAGGAGGGGTGTGCTGCACCAGAGCCAGGGAGGAGGATGGCGGCACCTTTGGAGAGGGTTGGAAAGATGGGACATGAGCAAGGAGCAGGGAGCCAGGCTGGGTGGGATGCTGTGTCTCCAGAGGGCCCTGACCTTGTCCTGAATCAGCTTTGCACAGGAGGAGAAGCTGGGAAGTTCTTTTCCCCGTGTTGTGCTAACACAGTTGGAGTCCTGTGAACCCCGAGGGCCAAAGGTCATCCTGACTGCCAGCTGAGAGAGGTGTGAGGTTTGCAGAGCCTCTTCAGGAATACGGCCAGGGGTGGGTGACGGCAGCTTTGGGGCCGAGTCACTGATCTGGGTCTGTGCGGACACCAGGAACCGGCTTTGCTCCCCCAGAAGTGCCAAGGGATCTCTGGAGATTGGCTCAGTTGCTTAGAACATGGTGCTAATAACACCAAGCTTTCATCCCGGCATGGGCCATGCACTTAACAGTTGGATTCGATGATCCTTGTGGGACGCTTCCAACTCGGAATATTCTGGGATTCTGTGACATCCCGCTCAGCCCGGAGCAGGCGGTGCCTCCGGAGCCGCCCCTCGCACCCCACGTCGGGCTCTTTTCCCGCTCCTCCCTCTGCTCGCCCGGCGGGAACAAGGCTGCTTTCAGCAGCGGCTGTGGGTGGCGAGGGCCCCTAGCCCTTTAAGAGGGGAAAATTGGATTTGTAATCTGAGCGAATTTCTCCTTTCTGACAGGCGGGAGAAGTTGCAGGTCCCTCCCTCGCTCCGCTTTATTAAATATAGTAGTAGCAGGAGCCCTCGCCTGGAAAGCGGGCGCCGGCCCAGGTTGTGCCGTCCCGGAGCCCTCGCCGCTGCCGCAGCCCCGGGGGACGCGATGGGTGCCCGAGGTGGCACCGCCACCGTGCTGCTGCTGCTGCTGCTGGCCGGCCACCCCCGGCCCCTCAGCACGGGACCCCCGGCCGGAGGTGAGTCCCGTCCCCACAGCCCACCCGGGAGCGAAGGGTGGGAGATCCTACGGGATGCGGCTCCTGGGAGAGCTGTGGAGCCAGCGGGGAGCGGAGTGGACATGGGTGAGCCATGGGTGCAGGCTGTCGCTGTCGCTGTCGCTGTGGCTGTGGCTGTGGCCAGGCTGGCTGGAGCGCGGTGCTGCCAGTTTTGGGGCAGGGCGTTTGGGAAAGCCGCGGGTGGGAGAGGAGCGGCTCGCCCACCGTGGCTCTCAGGTCTGTGGGTTCCTTGCAGTTCTTGCTGCGCGCTTTCCGCGGGGCACACGCGGATGTGCTGAGTGTGGGATGGGGCTCGGAGCAGCTGCGGGGCTTCGGACGGCGCCGGGGGCGGCCGGCGGGGGAGAGGCACCGGCGCTGCCCCGCCAAGCCCGGCGCCACGGGGAGCGAGCTCGCCAGCCCTCCCTGCCCATGTTTGGCCTTGCCACGGGAGCCGCCTGCCAGGGCAGCCCCTCTTCATCCCAGCAGCGGCGGCTCGGCGGGGAGGAGGGAGCCGGAGGTTTGCGGGGTGTGTGTCACCTCCTGGGGCTGCTCCGTCAGGCTGTCCTGTGCGCTGGGCTGCCTGGTGGCCTGGGACCGGGGCTGAGTGGCTCAGCTCTCCCACCGGCACAGCCCAGAGGGGTACGGGACCACCCCTGCGGTGACGGGGCACAGGGACCAGCTGGGGCTGAGGGTCCCCCCGTGGTGCCACAGCGTCAGAGCTGGGCATGGCAGTCACAGCGGGACAGAAGTGGGCGATTTATACCCAGTTTTCCCCATGAAGAAGCCAGGTTTGCCCACCCAGCTCTTGTCACCGACGTGTGTCCAGCCTGAGCATCCTGACAGCCGTCCCACAGCCATCCCTGCTCCCTCCCCTGTCCCACAGCCCTGCTCCCTCTCTGCTCCTCCCCTGCTCCATGATGCTCTGAGCCTCAGCAGGCTCTGCAGGTCTGGACAGGGGTCTCATTCCTCTGGGACAGGTCTGACCTCCAAGCTGTGCCTGGGAATCTGGCTGAGCACTGCACTGCATCAGCAGCATCTGCAGCTTTGAAAGTGAAAATATTTAATTTAAATTTAAAAAGCACTTTTATGTCCCTAACTCACCCCCAAAATAATATGTAATTTCACTGAGCAGTTTCTCTTCCCCAAACTTCCCCCCGGGGACCAGGAGGACTCTGACCAGCAGTGAGGCAGGAGCTTGCTCCCAGCAGTTCCCAAAGGAATTACTGAAAACCTCCTGTCTTTTGCTTCCCAACCATCTTCTGCATCCCAGCCTGTGCCAGTGCAAGGAGGAGGATGATCCCAGAGCCCAGCCTTGTGGCCCTCAGCATCTGCAGGGCTGCTGTTGGTCTCTTGTTGTCGCCGTTCCCTCCCAGAGAGCAGGTGGCCTCTGGGACATGCTCTCTTCATTACCTTAGGCCTTGTTCTTTCTATTTTTTTGTCATGCACCAAAATAGGAGGGTGCCTGGCAAGCCGAGTGGAAAAACATCCCTTTTGTTAATGAACAGAGTGGTCTCCTTCCTCCCAGCCCTGACCTTTCCATCGCGGGATGGGATTTGCCCACATGGATCTGCTGCTTGTGTGCTGTCCAGGCTTTGGGTCAGAGGGCTGCCCTGGCAGTCCCAAACCCTTTCATGGTGACTGGGCTGGAGAAAGCCCCAAAAAGAGCCCCTGGCTTTCACTGACACCTGCCAGCACCCCCAGACTCCCCCCAGGTCACTCCCCCCATGGCTATAACACAGCTCTGGGGATCAATGGGCATCTCCCTGGTGTCAACACGTGGGGCCAGGGAAGAAAACGGGGTTCACACCCATTTTCCGATACTGGGGACTGCTTCTGCACTGGGCTGAACCAGATGTGCCAGCTGTGAGCCTGGGTCTGGGCAGCAGCTCCCCATAAGCCCCCTGCAGTTGAGAACATCCCTGCTGAAGCCAGCAGTGCTCATTCCAGCTGTTCCCATGGGCTGTGGGACATCCCCACGTCTCTGTCAGGGAGAGCCACGAGCAGCATGCTGAGCACGGGGCTGAGGATTTTGGGGGTGAAGCCTGTGTTTTGTGTTCCCTCCAAGCTTGGGTTCAGGAACCCGGGACTTCCTGCCCAGGCCAGCATGGGAAGAGTCACCATGCACTTCATCAAATGCATGATTATACCAAAAAGAAAAAACACTCATAAAAATTTGTCCTCTTGACATCAGAGTGTGAAGCTTTAGTAAACTGGTTTTGACAGCCTGGATCCCCTTTGGTTCCCAGTGAGGTCACCCACAGGCTGGGCTCCCCCTTCCCCAAAATCCCTGTTCCTAGAGGTTTGGAATGAGGGGAGAGGAGGGAATTGGATGTGTGGACTCCCCTTGAGCAGCGTTCACCCCAAGATTTCAGCAAGTGGGTGCCAAAAATGTGACACCCTCCAAAGTTCAGGTGGAGCCCAGAGGCAGTGATGGGGTGCTGGGGCTGGAAGTGGGATACTGGCTTGTCCCATGGATCGGGAGCTGGGGTATCCATCCAGGATCCCTCCTGCCTTCTCCGGGTTTCTCAGCTCCATGGAGCCACCTCGGCTCTTCCTTCCCTCCACTTTTGGAAATCTGACTGATTTATTCAAACTTTCTTTTTTATGATCGCGCCACATGTTTTAAGGTCATAGCTCAAAGCAGCTGGAAGAGTTTCCAGCTGATGGGAAAGAACAGGAAAAATGCTGAAAAGGGGGGAGAACTCAAACTGGTATCGTGGGAATCGGGGAGGAATATTCTTGTCTCACTCTTATATTTAGCAACAGAGGGCTGCGGGCAAACATATAATAAGTGCATTCCTGCAGGATTGCAGGACAGGGTTAAGCTCACCCCGAGGAGCTCACGTCAGGTTGAAGGCTGGACAGGAACAGGGCCTGGGAGGCGGGAGCCTGCGTGCCTAAATAAAGCTCAAAGCACAGACTGTTCGCAGCAGGCGTTGGCCCAGCCCAGCCCCGGCTCCCCGGGGCCGCTCCCGTGGCCCTTTCCAGGTGCTGGGCTTGTCTTGTCTCCTTTTTGGGAAGCTTCCCTGGTGTTAGCATCACCCCAGCCTTCAGCTGGGACACTCTGAGAAACTCCTGTGCCCTTCCCAGCTCTCACCTGGGCGTCCCAAGCCTCGTTTGCCACCAGCCCCTTCACCACACCCCCAACCCCTGGTATCTCCAAACCCCCTGGAGACACAGAGGAAGGAAGGTGTCCATCAGAGCTCCCTCATTCCCAAACCAGCCCTTCCCCGAGCTGTGTCCATCATGCCCTGGACACTGCCATGTTGGACACCCCTCAGCCCTTTTCTGAGGTAAACAGACCAGAAAAAGGGAGATGGACTTTTTATGTTATATTGACTAATAGAGCAGAATATCATTAGATATTGGTATATGGGGATAATTTTTATTCTGTTGTATTGATAGAATATTAATGTAGTCTGTAAAGCATATTCTAAATACATTCTGTAAAGTCAGAGAACCTTTCACAAAGCCTTTGCTGAGTCCGGGCAGCACTGGACTCTGCAAAGCCAGGCTAAAATCCGAAGGAGCAGGACTGCTGTAGCTCTTCCCAACCCCAGGATACGGACAATACCTGATTTGTCACCCATTTCCAGTCATTTATCCTCAGGAGACCAAACAGGGCCTCTCAGCTGGCATCAGAGTGGGGTGGGAGATGTTTGTGCCCCGAGCTGTGGATCTGAGAGGGTGATAAATTCCCATTTTCCATCCGTGTTCCTCGGGATGTGTCACCCATTGCACATAGCCCGGGGCAATACCTCCGGGAGCTGCCCTGTGCCCAAGGGCTGCTCTTGGCTGCCTGACAGCCGGACAGACAGACGGAAAGCAGCCCGGAGAAGGGTGGGACTGCCAAAAATTGCTGGGAGTGGAGAAAGTCATGGGGCAAACAGCGTGGTTAGGAGGTGGCCAGGCCCGTCACGTGCCTGCCAGACAAGGAGATGGAGAAGCGAATTCATCCCTCACCGTGACTCACTGGCTGGGGAAGGAGCTCTGAGTCAGCTCGGGACGGCCCTGTGAATCCCTGCTGCTACTTTTGCCCAAATCTTGGCTTTCTGGAAGTTGTTTTTCTTCTTTGCTGCAGGCAGGAGAGGGAGGGAAGGTTTGGAGTCACCAGCTGCTTGTGATGCCATCCCCAGCCGTGTTCATGGGTGCTGCTCTCCCATCTCATAGCCCTGCCAGAAAGAGGGGCGAGCAGCAGGAATTTCCCATTCCCTTTCCCAGACTCAGAAGGGCTTCAAGGTTTTCAGCATCCCATCCCACAGACATTTCTGAGCCCTCCAGGGTCATTTCCTCTGGGAGCTTGGGAGAAGAGAGGGAAGTCTTGGCCCGAGGTAGATGAGGCTGAGAAAGGCCTGCAGCCCTGGGAGGGGATGTGAGCACCCGCTTCCACACCCCCACAGCCCCCCCGCCGGCTGTGCCTCCCCCCTGGGCTACAAATAGAGCAGGCATTTATTTTCTCTATAAACATCACCCGGCGGGTGTTTCTCATGCATGGAAAAGTCAGGGAGTGGGGAGGGGGAGGCAGGGCAGGGAGGGGACCTCCGGGGGGAGTGGCAGAAGAGGAGAGGAGAGGGCAGAGCTTTCAGCTCTAGAAAGAGGGGGGGAAAAGAAAATACTAATTTTCTTTGCAGACAGTTTAGCATGTCAGCCCCAGAGGAGCAAAAAATATCTTTTTCCCCCCATCCACACTGCAAACCCCCATCTCTGTCCCTGGAGACACTTTTCTCTGCCCCTCACAGCACTCAGCATCACCAAAAGCACATCCTGGCCATGGTCCTTGGTGCCCTGTGGCGTGCAGGGTGCAGTGAGCACAACTAAAGCTGAATCACGCCAATTTACACATTTTTACACCACAACTGCACGTTTTGCCATCTCTGTTAAAACTTTTCCCCATCCCTGAGCGCTGGATGCTGCAGTTAAGGCAGACAGGTACCTTCTGGCAGGGTTTCAACCCTCCCGCTCGTGCTTATTCTTCCCCAACAATTTTGGCTGATAACTCCCCCCATCCTGGCACGTCAGGAGCCACTTGACACCAGCGGGGCTGGGAACCATCAGAGCCGGGACAGCTGGAGCCGGGCCCCTCTCCGGGCGGCTGCCGCGCTGTTTGTTGACACGCGAGGATCTCTCCGGTAACACCGAGCCGTTCCAGGCGCGGCTCTGAGCATCCCCTGGCCGGGCTCCTCCAATCCCCCGCCAGCTCCTTCCCCTCGCTGAGTTTGGGATGAGCTTGGGAACAGGCACTGGCTCTGCTGGGCAGGCAGGGATGGGATTCAGGGATCACAGGTGGGATGTGCACCCAGGTGCCCCATTCCCCAATAACCCAGACTCTTCCAAGATCCTGCAGCTCCTCCAGCACTGGGATTGTCCCCTCCTGTGCCACCACATGCCCTCCTGCAAGCTTTTCCTTCGCTGGGTGTGAAGAAGCTGGGGCAGGGAACACGGTGGGAGCGGGTGCCAGGATGAGCAGGGTGGAGCTGGAAAACCTGTCAGCCTGTGAGACACGGGGAGAGGGCTTGGGAGAGAGAGAAAGAGAGAAAAAATAGAACAAAACCCGACTTTGAATGGTTTGGAAACCACGTCCTCTGGGGCTGATACAATATTTCCAGGCCAACTTCTCCAGGCAGCAGGAGCCTGAGTGAGCCTGAGTCACGCTGCAGGGGACGGCACAAAAGCCCCATTGAGCCTCCCGCTTCCCCAAATCCTCCCACTTTCTCTCCCCGCTTCACTTCCCAGGGCAAACACTCCAAATGCTGCTTCCAGCTTGGGCTGATTCCTCAGGTCCCTCCGGAGCCATTGAGCCACACATCGTTAAAAGCTCTTCATCCCTGCTCCTGCTCACACCGGGCTTTGGGGGCGCATCCCCCCAGCTCTTCCCAAAAGCACCGTGACCTTCATGGGGGGTTCTGGGCTGGCTCCCAGCCCCCTGCCCTCCCCTCCACGGCTCTGCATCTGGCCTAGCAGGAGAGCTCAGGAAATACCATCAGCTTTAGGGCTGTGCTTGAATCATCGTAAAACCATGCTGGATAAGCGATGGAGCTCTGGAGCTCTGGCCAAGCCTCCTGGACCCTGCTTTGTGGCCTCCAGCTATCACAGCTCCCAGTGCTGCTCCAGAAGGACGGGGAGGGCAGGCAGAAGCAGGCACAGGCGCTGGGCAGGGGGCTGGGGGTTGGCAGGACACGGGAAGGTACAACCAGCCCTCTCCCAGGCAGCACAGGATTAGCAGGGGGCATGTTTTCATGTTCTCCCCTGACCCCGGAGTCCGTGGGCTGTAAAAAGGCTGTTTTTCCCCAAAGCTGTCAGGCAGGAGGCTGGGGAAGGCGAGCAGAGAGCAGCTGGCTGGGGAACGGGGGAGAGGAACTGAATGAATAAACACAGGAGGAGAGGTTCAAAGCAGCGCGGTGCAGCCAGAGGCCGCCACGGCGGGATGGGGGTGAAGCAAAGCACCCCTGGCCAGGACTCTCCAGAACAAGGGTGCTGGCACTTCTGGTGGCCGGCAGCCCTGGGAAGGTGACCAGCCACAGCTTTTCTTGGGTGCTGCTTTCCAGCAATCTCTGCTGGCCAGCACTCCTGGAAAGCGCCGGTCCCCGGGAGCCCCGCCGGGAGGGAGGGAGGGAGGGCCAGATGGAGGGTGGGAGGCGAAAACTGGAGCACTCATTCCCAGTGCCGGGGTTGGAAAAGCTCACACAGCCCTGGCTCAGGATGTGGGAGCAGCAATCACTGGAATCACTGGGACTGAGGATAAAAAGAAAACGTCATCCTCCGTGCCAGGAGCTATCACAGCAGGGATGGATCTGTGCCCATCACACCCCATGCCATAAATCTTGGGACAGAGCCCCAAGCTTTCCTGGGGCAGGCACGAGGGCACTGTGGTGTGATCCCAAGGTCCCCACTGGGTTTGAATGCCACTGCTGCAGACTAAGCCCAGCTCATCTCCATTGCACTGGGATTTCTTTGGTGTGCAGACCCAGATGGGTGCTCAGCTCAGGTCTTGGGGCAGGTCTGAAGGCAGCAGCCCCCCATTTGTCCCCCCAGCTCCTTCTCCTCCCAGCAAAGCCCCAGCCAAAGCTGAGGGCCACTGTGTTTGCCTTAACCTCCTCACAGGCTGCTCATTTCCTTCCCTGGCTGTAAATAAAACCACACCATAAAATGAAGGGAATGTGGAACATAATGAAGCCTTTCTCCAAAAGCCCATTGAATCCTTTCCTCCTGTGGCCCCTCCACTCTGTGTGGGGACAGGGGCACAGCCCAGCCCCAGCTCCGGGGGGCTACAGGTCCCGTTGGGCATCACAGAGCCGGGCTGGGGACAGGCCTGAGCCCCAGGACCACCCACGGTGCTGGTAGGAGGCTGATCCTGCCCACCCTGACTGCTGGGAGAAGGACAGGAGCCTTATGCACACGCTACGGGGGGAACAGGAGGGGATCAAGCTGCTGAGCAGCATCCCCAGGGCTGGGCAGCCACCCCTGAACCCCTCCTGTGTTTGCATCCCCCTGAACCCCTCTGATGTTCACATCGCCCCAGCCCCTCTGGTGCTGGCATTGCCCTGAACCCCTCCAGTATTTTCATCCCCCGAATCCCTCCAGTGTTCTCATCCCCCTGAACCCCTCCCATGTTCACATCCCCCTGAATCCCTCCCATGTTTGCATCTCCTCGAATCCCTCCCATGTTCCCATTCCCCCGAATCCCTCCCATGTTCGCATCCCCCTGCCCCTCCGGCGTTGGCACAGCGGGTGGGTGCAGCACAATGGGGCAGGCAACGGGTGACCTCACTACCTTTAAAGTTACTTAAATAATAAAAAAACAACCCCAAACAACTCAGAGGGCCTCCAAACCAGCTCCTGAGGCTGCGGAGAAGGAAAGCTGCCCTTGGGGCGGCCCAGCAACACCCCAGCAGCACCCCAGCAGCAGGCACAGGGGCCGCTTGTTGGCACAGGCAGGCGGGCAGGAAGGACGGCAGCCGGCGGGCTGGGCTGCACCAGCGGCCGCACAAGCCCGGGGCTGTTCGGGCAACAAGGAGCTTTCACTCCCCGGCTGTTTTTCCACCGTTGGAAAACCGGTGTGGCCGGGGTGGGAAGCGGCTACGAACACAGGGAGCCTTTCAGGGGGGCTCGTGTGTCTGCGCGGGGCTCTCCTGGCACCCGCTCCGCTCATTAAAGAGCTGCTTTAATGAATTCCAGTCCCCTCCCTGCAAACACAGCCGGCCACCGGCCCTGGCCCCCACCTGCCCCACCACAGCCTGAATGGAGCCTTGTTGAGCATCCAGCCCCTCCCCGGCTCCACACCCCAATCCCCGGGCAGGGTTTTGCTCCGCTCCTTCCTTCTCAGCCTCAGCATCCTCCTGTGGCCAGAGCAGTGGGAGACCCTGCAGCCTCTCAGGGGCTCGGTTGGACCCCAGACACGCCATGCACCTCCTCCTGCACACCCAAAACGCGGCTGGCTGTCCCCCTGCACCTCCTCCTGCACACCCAAAACGCGGCTGGCTGTCCCCCTGCACCCCCTCCTGCACACCCGAAATGCAGATGGCTGTCCTGCGGCAGGGCTGGGGATGCCCCACGTTGGGGTAGGAGCCTTCGGGCAGGGCAGCATCCACCCAGCAGCTCCCGTGCCCTCCCACACACCCCGGAGACGTCTCCCTGCTCCGAAAACCCTTTGTGTCCAGTGCCGGTTCTCTCTGAGCTCAGCTTTCCGAGTACTTCCCTTTGCCTGGGCCTGGAGTTGGCTCCTTCAACCTCCTACGTGCTGGGAAGGAGTTTTTGTGCTGAAATGTCTGTTCAAACGCAAAGGAGAGCCCGAAACAGCCTCGCAGAGCCCCAAGCACTCCCAAAGCCCTCAGTCCAGAGCCCCCTGAGCGGATGGGGATCCCCCCCGGCCCCGCTCCCCCAGCCAGAACATTCCCTGAACTCCAAAAAACCAGCAGCTGGAGAGGCCAAAGCAGCCGTGTTTTCAGCTGGAGGAGCAGCGGACGAGGGCCAAGGCGTCCCGGAGCCGGCGCGTGGCGGGCGGCTGGGGCGGCTGCCGGGGCAGTGCCGGCTCGCACAGAGCCCTCGCTTGTTTGCCGACCCCGGGAGCAGCCCAGCACACCCGGGGCCTCGCTCCCAGACCCCTCCTTAGAGCTTTTGGCTCATCTCCTTGTTTTTTTCGATGCAAAAAACCCCCCCCAAACCCAAGTGACTCTTCAGTCTATAATCTGCTGGCTGCTGGCTGAGTGCTCGGAAACTGTGACGGAGGCTGCTCTCGCCTCGTCAACGCCTTTCAATCGGCTTGGCAAGGCACCCACGGTGATTTCCTGTGGGATGCAGCAAGCTGGGAATGTCAATTGTTTTTATCTGGGGTGAGTGGGACATCTGGGGTGTCCACTCCAACCCGTGGCCAGGACATGGGGACATTTGCTCCCCATGACAGGAGAGGAGGGGCCACCTTGGGCATCTGCATCCAGGGATGAGGGGCACAACACCCCTGTGGTGTGATCATGGCATCCTTAGATCACTTGAGATGGGTGCTTTTGGGGAATGGGAACTCATCCTCAGGGGATGATCCCAGGAGCTCACCTGAGCGTGCCTACAGGTGATGGGTGCCCTGCTTGCTCCAAGTGAAGGACCAGAATGGGGCACCCTGTCCTAAGGAGGCTCCTCCAGAGCAAATGCATTTGAAAAAAAGCCAAAACAATCCATGTTTTCTGCATCTTTTCCGAAGTGGAGGGCAAAGAAGAGGGGAGGTGGAGGTGAGAATCTGCAGGTCCCTTGTGAAAGTGAAATGTCACAGGACGAGTGGCGTTCACATCCTGGCTGGGCTGATGAGGGAGGAGGAGAGTGGCCCTGAAATAAAGCAGGAATTTGGGAAGACAAACAGCAGTAATTCACATGGCTCTGCTGCCGGAGAAAAATTCCAGGGCCTCCTGGATCCGGGCAAGGGTCCTTCCTCCTCCCCAACAAACAGCACCACTCCCCATGGCATCTGCACCTCTGGGAGCTTTTTATTATTAGCATTTTATGAGAGAGGAAGAAAAACATTTGTGGCAGCTTTGGGAGAGTAAGGCAGGACAAAATGTGCTGGCTGCAGGAGCTGGTGCCCCCTGGCACACTGGAAAACAAGCTGGTCTTGCTGGAGCAGCCCCAAACCCTCATCTCCAGCACCCACGGCGAGACACTGCCCAGCCCCTGGGCAGGCATGGGAGCTGCTGGTGGGTCCAGCCCAGCCAAGCTTTCCCTCCCCATGAGAGTAGCCGCTCAGTACCCATCTGTAAAACGTTTTTTGAATTAGGGGAAGACACTAAAATGTAGCAAAATCCCAGGGGGGAGCTGGAGCATGGAGCATGCACAGGGAACCTCGACAGAAGCCAGCACATAACGTCCATGGATGTCTCTGGGGACCACATGTGCACGCACATGTGCCTGTGCTTGTGCAAGGAGGGACAGGAAAACTGCCTTTCCCACTGTGCCACATCACTCCTACTCACCAAGCCCCAGGGCAGGGCAGTGCTGAGAGCCCCAGCACCCACCACGCTTGGCCGCTGGGCAAGGCTGGTTTTGCTGGGAGCACGGGAAGGAGGGAGCGGGTCAGGGAAGGACAGAGCCCTGCAGAGAACAGCACAGCTCCTCTGAGTCACTGGCTGGGCTGAAGAGGACAAGGAAGCCAAAGTGCCCCATGCCAGCAGCGGGCACGAGGGCCAGGGAATGAGCAGGCACCCTGACAGCCTTGCCCTGGGCTGGGCAAAGGGCTCGGTGTTACAGCAAAGGCCAGACATTTCCATGGTGCCATTTCCTCCCTGTCCAGAACGGGTGGGGTGATGGTCCTTGCAACACCCACGACATCCTCCCAGACCACAGGGGAAAACTGAGGCACTTTTTTCTGCTGCCAGTGGCAGGAAATGATTTTTTGTGGTGTCCTGGATGAGGAGGTCTCCCTGTTCCCAAAAGGCTCAGAAGAGCATCCCCCATGCAGGGTGCTGCAGGGCTCAGCTCTGAAGAAAATGTGAAAAGCTAAAATCAGAGTGCTCCAACTCTGTCCCTGCCCGGCTGACTTTTGCCATCACCTCTACAGATGGTCCCCTTCCAAATGCCTCAGTGACTGTGGTTGCCATGCTGGATAGGGTATTCAGTTGTTGGGTTGGGTTTTCAGTTGCTGCACCACCCTGTGAGCAAAGCTTGCATTGCTCATTCCCACCCTGGTCATCCCCACAGAAATTTGGGCAAGAGGAAAATGCCACAAGGGAAGCAGCTGTGAGAGCAGATGTGGGTGTTTATACCCAGACCTTGCTGTGCAGAAGATTGGTTTCACCCCAGCATCCAATATCCACCCCTGCCTCCTCCAAAAGAGATCAATGGCTGGGACCCTGAAAGCCAAATTCCTGTCCTTGTTTGCCCATGGCACCTCAGCAGGACAGATCTGGGACCCCAAACCTGAGTGTAGGTCAGCAACTGGGTGGATCTGATGAGTGCTCGAGTAAAGCACAGCAGGAAAACCTCGCACACATAAACTCCAGCAGAGCCTGGGACTACATATGGACTGAAAATGTGCATTTGCCCCCTGTCCCTGATGTATCCTCCCCAAACATTTCCAGCTTACAGGGCTGGAGTGTTTATGCTTGAACACTGAGTTTTGCCACGGGCTGAGCCAGAGCCAAGCAGGATGGGTGGCTGCATGCCCCAGCCACACACATTTAACATGTGTGAGATGCACATGCGTGCTTTGAGTCAGCTAAAAACTAAAAGCGCTCTAAAATTAAGCCTTGCCGCTCCCTGTACTCCTAATCCTGCCCTCTCCTGCCTCTGCCCTGTGACACAGTCTGTCATTTCATGACCACATGCCATTGAGCTGAGTCCTCCAGGGCTGATGTATACTGGGTGTTGAACACGTTCCAGCTGCGTCTCCAGGCGCCCACTTTCAGCTGAGGTTTCCGTACACTCTCACATCCACGTATGGATCACTGGCACTCCTGTTTATTCCTCCAGCACTGAGGAGAAACACAGTTTCTTTAATCAGAAGTTGCTCAGGCTCTGGCACAGGGTGCCCAGAGAAGCTGTGGCTGCCCCTGGATCCCTGGAAGTGTCCAAAGCCAGGATGGATGGGGCTTGGAGCAACCTGCGACAGTGGAAGGTGTTCCTGACCATAGCAGGGGATTTGGACTGGATGAGCTTTAAGGTTCCTTCCAACACAAACCCTTCTAGGATTCATCTACGAAAATCAGAAAAACAGACTCCCCCAAGGGCCTTTTTAGGCTGCTGAGCTCCAGCAACCTGTCAGATGGCAAACAAGGGAAGGGCTGATGGATGGGTTTGGGAGGCTCCATGGTCACAGCACCCACCTGGACAGGGTTTGCAGGAGGTGTCCTTCCCTGGCTGACCTCTCTCCCTTTTCTCCCCAGCCTCTTTCTTTGGGGACAGCTTCGTGGAGATGCCGCTGGCAGACGCCTCGCGCACGGTGCGGCTCCACCTGCAGCTGTTCACCAGCCAGGCCAACGGGCTGCTCTTCCTGGCTGCCGGCCAGCCCGACCACCTCCTGCTCCAGCTGCAAGCTGGCCACCTGCAGGTCAGCACCCAGCACCCCGATCCTCTCCCCAGGCTGGGGAATCTCTGTCTTGGCTTCATCCAGTGAGAGGATGAAGGGGCAGCCCAGCTGACAGGGAATGCCAGGAGTACAAGAGGAGAGTGGACACAGTCTTGGAGGATTTGGTTAAATACAAAGAAACAGGCTCCATGTGGGGAATCTCCTCACCCATCTGCCTGGGTGATGCTGGGGGTGATCATGGGGACACACTGACTCTGGCACCCCGTGTGCATTGCGTGGTCAGACATGGTGCACAGCACCCCCAGGTGTGAGAAGCGGAGACAGGAGGATCCAGGGAAGGAAGAGATCTCCCTTGTCCCAGCTGGAACATGGGAAGCAATCAAGACAGAGGAATAAAATTCCATGGTGTTGGCATCCACCATGAAGGAGAGAAGGGAGCATCAGAGGTGCATATCCTGCCTCTGCTGCAGCCTGGGCTGGGCTACCAACCACATTAAACCAAAGCAGAAAGGCAAGTGAGCCGCTGGCCAGAGGTGTCCCTAATGCAGACCATGTGTCTCACCAGCTAACCCTCTACTTAGGCAGGCTCCAGGCTGCTGCCCACAGGGAACAAAGCCTGCTATTTCCCCTGCCAGTTCCCAGGGAAAGGGCTGGAAGCAGCCCAGGTTGCAAGGATGGAGGGCAGTGGGCAAGACAGAGCCGGGAAGGAGGAGCCAGCATCTGGCAAGGCTGCTTTGTGAGGGGAGAGGAAAAGCCCAGCTGTGGGGCTGGGAGATGGAGGACCCCAGCCCCGAGACTGGGATTTGCTGAGAATGAGTGAAAAAGGAGAGAAATTCAGAGAGTAGGACAAAGAGGGCAGGTCTATGGGGAGGATGAAGGAGGAGCACATCCAGAGGTGGAGGAGGGATCCGAGGGACCAAAACCCTTGTCAGCACCTGGGTGTGGGTCCATGCTTCAGCAGGGATTTCTGGAAGGTGGAGAGGTCTCACTTGAGCTGAGGGTTTTGTGTCTTTCCCTGCAGGCCAGGCTGCAGTTGGGCTTGGAGGAGGTGACCTTGCAGTCCCCAGCAGGGCTGCAGCTCAATAACCTGGCAGTGCACGATGTGGAGCTGCTGGTGGAAGATGGCCGGATGACACTGACCATCGACGGCCTCTTCAACAGCTCCGCAGACATCGCAGGGCCAGCAAGGGAGCTGGACATCCAGCATGGCCTCTATGCTGGCGGGACGGGCAGCCTGGACCTGCCGTACCTCGCCCAGGCCAGCCCTCCCTTCAGGGGCTGTCTTCACCTGGTGACATTCAATGGCCTGGATGTCCTCTCCCATCTGTCTGCTGATGGCAGCTCCAAGACCTTCCACCACGTCCAGGAAGGGTGCAGCACACAGTTTTCCGCAGAGCCTGAGGACCCATTCGGGTTCCCGGGGCCACACTCCTACATCGCTTTTCCCACGTGGGACGCGAGGCAGGAAGCAACCATCGAGTTTGTGATAACAACGAGCATCACCCAAGCACCCCTCATCTACCACGCAGGGCTGGAGAATGACTTCTTCTACCTGGAGATCTCCAACGGGCGTCTGCGGGGGTTTGTGGAGAAGGGAAACGGCGTCATCGTCCTGCATAACAACGTCTTCATCAGCGACGAGCAGCAGCACTACGTCAAAGTCCACACAGACATCCACAAGTTTGAGATACTGATTGATTATTATGCTTCATCCACATCCAACCGTGGCATCAACAACTACCTGGACCTTCAGGGAAACCTCTTCATTGGAGGCATGGATGAAAAAGCTTTGCTAAGGCTGAGGGAGCAGCATCTTTCTTTCATCTCATTGTGGACCATGACCAACCACTCATTTGTTGGCTGCTTGGAGGACCTGCGGATAAACCTGCAGAGGAGGAGCCTGCAGGACGCTGTGATCACAAAGGACATCACAGCAGGCTGTGGGAAGCAGGACCACTACTGGGACTATGAGGAGGTGTATGAGCAGGATGAGGCATCCACCTCCCCACCTCCAAATGGCTTTTCGGGAGCACCAGGCCTGGTAGTGGAACCATGCCGGCCCGACAGCAGCTTCCCGCCTGCCTTTGCCAACATCAGCAGGCTGCTGCACGTCAGCCCCCTCATCGTCTCTGAGGGGGGCATGGCCTACCTGGAGTGGAAACACGCCCAGCCAACAGTGGACTTGAGCCTGGCCAACATCCGCCAGTCCCAAATCCTCTTCAGCATCACCAACGACCCCAGGCATGGCCAGCTGGAGCTGGACATTCCTGGCTCCAGGAGCAGAAGGAAGTTTACCTTGTTGGACGTTGTGAATCGCAAAGTCAGGTATATCCACGATGGCTCCGAGGGGCCCATGGACCAGCTGATGCTGGAGGTGACAGTGACCACCCAGCAAGGGGTCCCAGAGTGCCTGCGGCAGGGGCAGGTGTACCTCCTGCCCATCATGATCAACCCCATCAACGATGCCCCGCAGGTGATCTTCCCCCGTGGCAACCACATGACAATCCTGAAGCACACACGGAAACACCTGACCACCGACGTCCTGCAGGTCCTGGATGATGACTCCTCCTGCGATGACCTGGAATTCCAGCTGCACAGTCAGCAGATGGAGGAGGGCTATGTGGAGCTAGACTTCCACCCTGGAGTGCCCATTGAAGAGTTCTCCTGCAGAGATCTGGAAGCTGGCAATGTAGTCTATGTGCACCAGGGTGGGATAAACTTACAGCTCACCTTGCAGGTGAGCGATGGCACCGTCCCCAGCCCCATCGCTACCCTGAGGATCCTCGCCATCGATCCTGAGATCCGCCTGCTCAACAACACTGGCCTCTCCCTCTCCCAAGGAGGGGCCGTGCGCATCACCACAGCCAACCTGTCAGTGGAGACGAACGCTGTGGAACAACGGGTCTCCATCCTGTACGTCCTCACGGAGCCCTTGAAGTATGGTGAGCTCCAGAAGCAAGGGAGCATGGGAGGGGAGTGGAAAAAGGTTGAGTCCTTCCACCAACAGGACCTGGAGCAAGGGCGCATCCAGTATTTTAGCACAGACCCAGAGCACCATCTGGAAGACAGTCTGGAGGAGGTGAGGTTCAAAGTCCAGGTGGGTCAGAAGCTCTTGCCAAACAACACCTTCCTTGTAAGGATTAAAAGAGCCACCATTAAGATGAGGACCATGGCTCCCCTCCAGATGAAGAATAAGCGACACAGAAATATCACCAGCAGGGAGCTGGAGGCAATGTTGGAAGATCCAAACTCTGCCCCAGTTCCTTTTCACTACATGATCATCCAGGCTCCCAAAAAGGGAAACCTGGAGCTGCTTGGCAACAGGCTGACTGAAGGCTTTGGATTTACTGAAGAGGACCTGCAGGGAAACCACCTGAGCTACAGTGTGACCATCAGGAACTCCCAGCAAGCTGAGGACTTCTTCCAGTTCCGTGTCCACGCCGGTGAGCAGCACTCACCTGTCTACACCTACAGGATCAGCATTGGTGGGGACCCTGATGCACCGACTCTGACCAACGTGCTCCTGACCGTGCAGGAAGGTGGGCAGGCCATCATCTCCAAGGATCACTTGTTTGTGCAGAGCGTGAACAGCATGGACTACGCCTACGAGGTGATTGAGGGGCCAGCCCATGGGAGGCTGGCCTGGGCTGCATCCCACGGCTGGGCCTCCAGAGAGGAGATCACGGAGTTCACCAACGACGACATCCTGCAGCGCCGGTTGTTGTACCAGCACGACGACTCTGAGACACTGGAGGATGATATCCCCTTTGTGGCCATCAGGCAGGGTGAGGGCAGCGCCGAGCCTGAGGCCGAGGAGGTGAGGGGTGTTTTCAGGGTCTCCATCCAGCCCGTCAATGACCACAGCCCTGTCCGGGCAGTGAATAGAGTTTTCCACGTGGTGCGCAATGGGCAGCACCTGCTGACCACTGATGACATTGCCTTCACTGACAAGGACTCCGGCTTCTCCGACACACAGCTGGTGCTGACCAGGAAGGACATTATATTTGGCAGCATCGTGTCTGTCGATGACAGAAGCCACCAGGTCTATCGGTTCACACAGGATGACTTGAGGAGGAAGAAGATCCTCTTTGTCCATTCTGGGGCTGACCGGGGCTGGATCCAGCTACAGGTCTCAGATGGCCTCCACCAAACCACAGCCCTCCTAGAGGTGCAGGCATCAGACCCCTACATCAGAATAGTCAACAACACCGGTCTGGTCATCCATCAGGGCACCCGAGGGAGCATTGACTCCTCTGTCCTCAGCCTGGAGACCAACATGGACATCAGGTCAGATGAAGAGATACGGTTCCTGATAACCACCCCCCCAAGGTGGGGGACCGTGCTGAGAGGGGAGCAGCCGGTCATGGCCTTCTCCCAGAGGGACCTGCTGGCAGGAGAGATCTCCTACCACCACAATGGGAGCAGGAACAGCCGGGATGAGCTCCAGTTCACTGTAGAAGCAAATGAGGTGGCAGTGGAGGACACACTGGCCATCAGCGTGTTCTTGGATACCCATCCCAGCCCCCTGAGCATAGTCAACCACAAGGAGATCTATGTTTTCCAGGGGGAAGCGGCTGGGATCAAGGAGGAGGACTTACTGGTGAGTATCCCCTTCTCCAGTCATTCCCCATGCCTGCATGATTCCCCTGGCCACCAAACCAGGACAGCCACCCATGGGACTCCATTTTACTCCCACCTGCTCAGAGCCAAGGCCATGTGTTCTTGTCAGGCCTTGCCCAGGGGCAGAGAGGGCTTCAGGCATGGCCTCAATAAGCTGGTTCTTGCAGTTCATCCCACAGCAAAGCTCTGAGGGATTGATTGCACAGCAGGTGGACTGTGGGGCAGCCCAGCCCTCCTACTCATGCCTCGTCTCCCCCACACTCCCAGGTGACCCACGAAGAGATACCTTCCCAAGACATTGTCTACCTGGTGAGCAGCCCCCCAGCCTCCGGCTTCCTGGCAATGCTTCAGCACAGCCAGGACATGAACGAGCAGCCCAGCCTGGACCCCATCCAGTCCTTCACCCAGGAGGACATCAACAGTGGCAGAGTCCTCTACCTCCACTCCAAGCCCAACGAGGAGGGTGACCGGTTTGTCTTGGACATCACAGCCCGCAGTGCAGACCCTCTGGAGGGGGTGGTGGTCAGCCTGGTTGTGCTCCCCATCACCGTCCCCTTGGAAGTCCATAACATCACAGTGCCAGGAGGTGGCTCTGTTATCATCTCCTCAGGCATCCTCCGTATTCCCAATGCCCACTACCCAGCTCTTGGCCTGCAGTTCAGGGTGCTGGAGCCCCCCCAGTTTGGCACCCTCCTGAGCAACCAGCGGCCCGAGCAGGGCGGGCTGCACAGCTTCACCTGGAGCGAGGTACAGCACCCACCTGCCCACCATGCTGCTTTCCCGAGGGTTTGGGGAGAGCCCAGGGGTGGCCTCCATTCCCCAGCCACACCGGGAGGTTGGGGAAGGCTGTAGGAGTTTTGTCCCCATGAGAAGGGATGGAGGCGTTTGGGGTGCTGGGTTTGTTCTGCAGCCCCTGGGGATACGGGGTGGGGATGCAGGAAGAGCATCCGTGCTGGGCTCCAGGTCTGCTTCCCACAGAGATCCCACTCATGTCCTGTGGGTCCACAGGACCTGAGTATCAGTATCCCTGAGCTGCCGATGGGTTGCCATTATCCTCCCAGGATGGTTCAGGGTGCCCTCCCCAGAGGGGCCGGTGGCCTGCGTCCTCCATGGAGGTTCACCCGGCCCTTGCCCCGCAGGTGGAGAACCAGCAGATCCAGTACAGGCAGGACGGTCCCCGCTCCCTCAGTGACACTTTCACCATCCTGGCCAACGCCTCCGAGGTGTCCCGACAGAGCCAGCCCGGAACTCTCTTCATCACCATCCTGCCCCGCAGCACCAAGGGGCCGCGGCTCAAGGTCAACGCCGGTTTGCAGGTAAGGCTGGGACGCCAGGGGAGGGGCGGCCCGCCCAGCGCGGGGACCCCGCTACACTCCCGGTACCTCGCCTGGGAAAGCTGCGGCTCTCCGGAGCCGCGCTGCCGCCCAGAGGCGGGCCACGGGCAATCGGGAAAGGATTTGCCGGTGGGGCGAGGCTCCGGAGGAGGCGGAGAGCGAGCTGTCCTCGCCCCTGGCCGATGCGGGGATCGGCCGCGAGGTGGGAGCATCGCCCCGCGGTCCCGGCGCGGCGAGCGCTGCCACGGCGGCAGCGGCGCCTCCGAACCCCGCTCGCGGGATAATCCCCGGCAGCTCCCAGGGCAGCTCGCCCGCCTTTCACCAACACAGGCTGGAATTACTCCATCATCTAGGCAGCCTTCGCACCTCTCTTTACGTCCATCCCGGCAGAAAGGAAGGGATCCCACCTGCTGCTGAACTCCCACCTTCTTCTTCCAACACCTCTCTGTCCCATTCGGGGTCACTGATGCAAAATTCCAGCAAAGAATTTAGTGGAAAACACAGAAGCACAGTNGGGTTTCCCAGGCTGGCAGTTGGAAATCAATCTGCTCCATGGGGATCATCACACAGTTGCCTTGGGAAGGGTTCTGGGAGCCTGGGCTCTGGAGAAGATGCCCGAGGGGAAGGGGCTGCCCTGCCTAGCCCCAGAGACAGCCATTTTGAGGGATACCAGAAAGGTTTGGGAGATAGCCCCAGCTCTGTGCCTGCCCCAGTTTTCCCCATACAGTCCAGGAAGCTTCCCAGCAAATCCCTTTTGTAGACCTGCCTCGCCTGGGCCAAAATTCGGGGAGAAGTTGATCCCTCAGCTGCTGGGCCCATGCCAGCCCCTTTTTTCCCCACTCCGGACACCCAGTGTAAGCATGGCCTTCCCTCCCCTCCAGCCATCATTCTAAGAATAAGGGTGAAAAGAAAGAAAAACCTCCTAAAAATAAACTCTGAGGCAGCAATTTGCCTGCCTTTCCATGGGAATCCCTTTGCACCCTGGGAAGAGTAACCACAGCTGCCCAGAGGAACTCTGGAGCTGGCAAAGGCCTCCTTCCCCCAACGGGAGTGGTGGGAGAGGCCTGGCCCTGCTGTGTTTGTGCTCTGGTGAGGGATGACTTCAGTGTTTAAAGGTCAGGCCAGGCCTGGAAGAGGGATTGCACAAAGGTTTCCAGGGATGCCGAGTCCTGGCAGGGCTGGGAGACAACAGGCTGGGCCTAGACCCCAAAGTGGAGCCCCTCGGGAAGGAGCAGCAGTTTTTGGGCTGTGTCTGAAAGAAGGATGGCTGGATGCCACCAAGAGAGAGGCTTCCACTGCTGCCCTGCAGCGCACAGCCACGCTCCCAGCACTGCTCTGCCACCTCCCCACGTGCTCTCTCTGAGAGCAGAGGCGACACGGAGGCTGAGCAAACACAATGAGCCGAGGAGCGAGCGCAGGAGCCAGGCGGAAGGCTTTAATAATTCAGGGAGGACGAGGAGCACACAGAAATGGGTCAGCTCCCGCGGCGCGGGCTCTGGGCGGGGAGCAGAGCTACTCCAGCCACTCTGACTGTCCCTCCCCAGTGGACAGCCATGCCCTGGGTCTGCCAGTCCCCCCTGCTTTGCCCACAGGGAGGTTTCTTTGGCTCCAAGCCTCCAGTGTGATTGCAGTTGCAGCTGCTGTGGGTGCTGGGGAGAAGAAGCAGCCCAAAAAACTCAGTGAATGCACAGCAAAGCTCCTGTCCCGGCTGTGTGTCCAGCAGCACTTCCCCCACCCTGCCTCTCCAAAGCTGTGTTTTCCAGCCTGCCTCTGCCATCCCGTGGGGACTGCTGAGGGATTTAATTTCTCTGTCGGCACCCACACCCACTCAAGCAATGTTTTGGGTTAGGCCAGCTGAAAACAGCAGAAAAGAGCTCATCCAGCAGAGCACCTCCTCCAGCGCCTGCCTGGGTGTTGTCATGCAGATTTCCAAGATCCCGGCCTCATCATGCTGTGGGATGCTGCACATCCCACCCTTCTGCCCCACGTGAGCTGTGGCACAGCTCCATCCATGCACCCCATGATTTCAGGGCATCCTGAGGGCAAAGGGCAGCTCTGGGCTGTGTGGGCAGAACCTGTTTGGCAGCACGAGATTCACCCCTGTGGTCTGCCAAGATCGAGATACGGCACAGGGTCATGAGCAGGGAAAATTGTTGCCTCCAGCTGGAGATGGGAGATGCCAGGGCTTTGGTGTGGCAGTGTTCCCACAGGAGGGCAGACACCACTGGATGGGAGGAAGTGGTCCTGGGAAGCTCCACAGTGACTCTGAACTCGGCCACATACTTGTCATTCCTGGAGGGTTTGCTGGGACAGCAGGGCTTGCTGCAGCCTTGTGAGGGGGCGGTGGGATGAGAACTGGGACGAGAGCAGGAGCGAGGAGAAACACCCAGCCAGGGAGGGACAGGACTGCTTGTGGTCATTGTGCACCCAGCAGCAGCTTGTGCACCCCACTAAAACCCCTTCCCCTGCCAAGCAAGGTCTCAAAGGCACAGCCCCTGCCCCAGGGCACCGTGGCCTCTTCCACTTCCAGGAGCTGGGGAAACTGAGGCAGCCTTGCCCTGCAGCACATGGCGTGCAGAGGCACAGGCCCAGCTGTGTGGCACAGGCCCAGCTGTGTGGCACGTGCTGGCAGACACGGCAGGGCTGGGAAGAGGCCAGATCGTGGAGGCATCACCCGGGACACGGACAAGGAGCCCTTGTTGGGCTGGGATGTGCTCTGGCACCCAGCAGAGTGGCCTGAGCTGGGACAGGAGAAAGGGGCGAGGTGCCAGGGGTACCCCGGGGGGATGACAGCCTCTCCCTGTCCCCCAGCTGCGGGAAGGTGCCATGGCTGTCCTCAGCCCCCACATCCTGAGTGCCGAGGACGAGGACTCCCCAGCGGAGGAGGTGACCTACTCCATCCAGCCCCCAGCCAACGGGAAGGTTGTGCTGAGGTCAGCGCCCGGCACTGAGGTCCAGAGGTTCACTCAGGCCCAGATAGACAACGGCCTCATCCTCTTCGTGCACCAAGGTAGGGCAGGGCTGAGGTGCCCCAGGTTCCCTGCACCACGCCAGGGTGATGGGGACCACAGGGGATGCTAACCCTGGTCCAAAACCCTACAGGTTGATGGGGAGCTGCATCTCCTCTGTCCTCCACAATTGCCCTGGTCTGTGCTTTCCACAGGACCCCTGGATGGCGGCTTCGCCTTCGATCTGTGGGATGGTGAGAACCTATCTCCTGGGCACTTCTTCCTCATCAGGGCCCAGAGAGAGCCTGTCGTCAGCCTGGCCAGGAAGCAGAGCCTCACTGTCTGCCCAGGTGGGTACAGAACATTCCCCATTCTCCCAGTTCAAATGGGGCCCACTTGGACCTCCTCCCCTTGCCCAAGCACTGTTGAGATGTCCATGGCAGAGGTTGCGGGTGGGTGGCAAGGTGACTGGCTGGAATCCATGCTGGATGTGTTTTCCAGGTGCCCTGCAGCCCATCACCAGCCAGAACCTGCAGGCAGTGAGCAACAGCCCCACCAGCTCCACCACTCTGTACTACAGCATCGAGCAAGCGCCACGCCTGGGCAGGCTGACCACCTCACAGGGCGAGGAAATCAGGAACTTCACCCAAGCCCAGGTGAGATTTCAACTCCTCCAGCCTCTCAGAACCCCAAACACAGCCCTTCATCACAGCATGGGGGTCCCAGTCTGATCCCACTGCCACCACAAGCACCTGATCCCAGGTAGGAGGCGAGGCAAGGCTCCAGCCCTGCCGTGACTTTCCCAGCTCTGCCAACAGATGCTAAGAGGGATTAAGAGCTGCTGCCCCAGCCTTGGATTTAGCACTGGGGGAGGCTGAGGGAGCTATAATCCCTTTTCCTAGGCCATCTCCCTGCTGCAAAGCCAGTCAGCTTGGCTGCTGCTGAAGGGAAGAGCCGAGCAGGATTTTTTCACCCATTCTCTGGAAAAAACCTTCTCCTGTTTTTTGCAGGGCCCAGAAAGGGTCTTATTTTATTCCATCACTCAGAAACACATAGGTTTAACCTCCCTGGAAGCTGCTCTGTGCTGTGCTCACCCTTGGAGGATGCTGAGCAAGCTCAAGCCTCCCTCTGAGCCTCAGTTCTAACTGCTGGGAGAAACATCAGAGTCACAGAATGGTTTGGGTTGGAAGGGAGATTAAAGGTCACCTTGTTCCCCTCCACCATGGACAGGGACACCTTCCACTGGACCAGGTTGCTCCAAGCTCTGTCCAACCTGGCCTTGAATACTTTCAGGGATGGGGTAGCCACAGCTTCACCTCCTGGTAAAGAATCACCATGACCTCTCCATGGTGACTACCGTGCCATGGCTAGTGAAAAATCTCAGTTTCTTACCTAATTAAAGCTTGGTTGTTTCATCCCAGAGTCAAGACAGGAGCAGATCAAGAGGGGTTTTTTGATTTTCAGGTGGACAGCAAGCTGATTTTCTACCAGCACGAGATGCCAGATAAGCCCTTCTGGCTGGCCCAAGATGCCATCCGCTTCCGTGTGGTCACTCCCACGACCATCTCAGATTCCTTCATCCTCCTCGTCCTGATCTCCTTCGAGGAAAATTGTCCCCAGCGCTTGACTCAGCTTTGGAAAAATGGAGGTAAGGGTAGGATGGAGAAGCATGGGACAAATCAGCTCTTCAGGAGGGCTTGTTTGTCTGAAGAAGACACCGCTGTGTTGTTTTCCATGGCTGAAAACCATGTTTTCCATCAGACATCTAAAACTGCATCCAATTCCTTCTTCCATCATTGCATCAAACTCTCACCAACTTTCATAAGTTGATTCTCATCACTTTTCTCACCAGGTCTGCAGCTCACAAGGGCTCAGCAGGCTGAGATTGACACCTCGGTGTTGGATGCCTCCAACCTCCTGAGCCAAATCCTGGTTCCTGAGAGGGCTGGATATGATGTCGTCTTCCTGGTGACGGAGCCACCAGCCCATGGACAGCTCTTGGTGGCCGATGTGCCTCTGGAGCAGTCACAGCCATTTTTCCTGCAGTCAGACCTGGCAGCAAGGCGTTTGGTGTACACCCATGGTGGGGACAGCACCTCCAAAGACCATTTCAGTTTCAAGGCTTGGCTGCAGCCCCAGGAACAGCGGTCTGCCCGTCCCCCACAGGACGGGGTGGTCATCTCTGAAGCATTCAACATAACAGTGACCAGCAGCACCACGCCACCGCGGGTGGTGAAGCGGCAAGAAGTGCTGCAGGTCCCAGCAGGCTCCGTGGTCACCTTGTCACAGGAGTACCTGGATGTGGCAGACCCACTGGTGTCCCCACAGGAGATGGTGTACAGCGTCCTCCAGAGACCCCTCGCTGGCCACCTGGCCAGCGCACAGAACCAACGGGAGCCCCTCGGCCGCTTCACACAGGCCGATGTCAATGCTGGCCGCGTGGTGTTTGTAGCCACTGGGAGCCGTGCCCCAGGGTCCTTAGCCCTGAGGCTGTCCAGTGGCCACCACCCGCCCATCCAGACCTCACTGGAAATCCAGGTGCTGCCTGCCCTGAGCACTGCTGCCAGTCCGGCATTGCTGGAGGTGCCCCAAGACCTGAACAGGGCCCCCGTGTCCCACCATCACCTGCTGGGTGCTGCCCCACGAGGGGCAGGTAACATCCTGTACAGAATCACCAGGGACCCCAGGTTTGGACAGGTGCAAGTCAACCAAAAGCCATCACGGGGCTTCTCCCAGAAGCAGCTGGACCGCAGGGAGGTGACGTTCACCTTCAGTGACCTCAGGTCTCCCGAGGATGACTTCCAGTTCATTGCCATATCACGGGCAGGGAACAGGACCGGCGTGGTGAACGTGACTGTCCGTGCTGTGGTGAAGACCCGAGCGGGCAGCCTGTGGCCCCGAGGCACCACAGCCCTGCTGGACACCAGTGTCCTCGATGCCAGCGAGCTGGCCAACCACACCAAGAGCATCCCAGTCTTCAAGGTCCGCAGGGCGCCCCGTGCCAGCCGTCTGGTGAGGGTGCCCAGGGATCCAGGACAAGCCACAGCCCCGATTGAAACCTTCAGCCAGAGCGAGCTGGAGCAAGGGCTGGTGGGGCTGGAGGTGCTGGATGCTGGTGACACCCAACAACGCCTGCAGAGGGACAGCTTTGTCTTTGAGCTGGTGGCTGCTGGTGTGCCACCGGCGCTGGCATCCCTGGAGTACGGCATCGAGCCCTACAACGCCTCAAAATCCTACGGTGTCACCCTGCTCACGGTCCCACTGGCACCCTCAGCCCCAGTGCCCCATGGCACGGCACGGAGCAGCCCCAATGCCAGCGAGCTGGGCGTGCCCCCCACTGCCTGGCTGGCCCCCGGTGCCACCACCAGCCCCAGCCCCAGGGCAGGGGGCACCTTCCTCAGCTTCATCGAGGCCAACATGTTCAGCATCATCATCCCCATCTGCCTCATCTTCCTCCTGCTGGCCCTCATCTTGCCCCTGCTCTTCTACCTGCACAAGCGCAACAAGACGGGCAAGCACCACGTCCAGGGCACTCCGGCCTCCAAGGCCAAGAACGGGGCCGTGCCGGACCACGAGACCTTTCGGAGGACAGACCCCAGCCAAAGCATCCCCCTAACAACTGTCACCACCCCAGAGGGCAAGGGCACGGGCCCCCTGCCCCCGGGCTCTGGGGCACCTCCAGACCCCGAGCTCCTCCAGTACTGCCGGACTTCCAACCCCCCGCTGAAAAACAACCAGTACTGGGTGTGAAGGGCTCAGGTGCGGTGGCACGAGGCCACCTGGGCGCCCAGCCCCTCCTGCAGCACCACCAGCCGCCTCCTCCCAGCTCTCCTCCTCATCCTCCCTGGGAGCTGGCATCCCATAGATGCAGGATGGTCCTGGGGGTACATACAGGGGCTGCTGCTCCAGCCCACCTGGTAGCCCCACATCTCCTTTGCACAGGGGAGGGGGGCACTGCATCGGCAATTGGGGACAGGCAAAATTCCTGAGCATCGCTGGGAATCGCTGGGTTTGGGTGCTCGTTTGGGCCACCTGATGGAGGCCACCGTGCCGGGGGGGGACCTGGTGACACTGGTTCTCACAGAGCCACCCGGGCTGGTCCAGTGGTGGCTCCTCCAAAGGCAGCACAGTCACCACAGGGGTGCTTTTCACAGCTTTTGGTAAGGGAGGGAGGATGAGGAGCAGCTTGCGCTGAGTCAGGCTGGGGATGAAGCTGCCCAAATTCCCCAGGGCTAGGCGGGCTGAGACACTGGAGCAGAGGCTCGGAAAATATTCTGTGGCCAATGCCAGGGGAATTTAGGAGTCCCCGCCCACTTGGAAAAATACCCGCCTCGCTCTTTCTCTACTTGCCGTGTGCTGCATGAAGCCGATTGCACCGAGCCTGGGGGGGTTGCACAACAGGCAGGATGCCCTTGGCAGGGAGGGATGGCTGGAGCTCACCTGGGCAGTGTGAAACCGGAGAGGAGAGCCGAGCAGAGCAGCGGAGCCAGCGTGGTTTTCCACTGTATACTCCAGTATGGCAGAAGTAAACAGAATAAAGTGCCTTTTCCGAGGTGCATCACTGTTTTCCTAAGCTGCCTCCCTTGCCAGGCCTGTTTTAAGCTGCTGAACGACATTTGGATGTAATGGGCCATATTCTGGGCTCTTGCTCAAATTTTCCCCAGCCTGGAGTCCTAAAAACTTAAATAGAAACTGTCTGAGGGAGGGCAGAGGAAAAACTGAGTGCTGAGCTCAGGATGGGACCCAACAAAAATACCCTGCCCTGCTCCAGCTGGGAATCTCATCACAGGGCACATCCTGCTCACACACGTCTGATGGGAAGCTGACACGAGCCCCCAGGGACCACGGGGCACCACTTGCACCCCTCTCACCCAAGATAAAATCCACCACATGATCCCTCCCTGAACAACAACCCTGTGTGTTCCCACTCCAAGAGCTGGGATGTTTGCCTGGCTCATGCCAGCAGTTTTCCTGAGCAGTAAATCACACCTGCCCTGCTTCAGCTGGTGCTGACACATCTCATGGGCACCCAAAGCCATCAGGGTGCAGGCAGGCACCCCATGTCCCCATGCCTCACAGGACAGGGCACAGTGGAAACCTGGCACCTCTGAGCCTGCTCAGCCCAAGGGGGCAGCTGATGGATGTCTGCTCCCCACCTCCAAAACCCTCATCTAGAGGGAAAAGTGAGGTTTCCTTCTGCTCAGAGGCAAATCACACCCTCTCCCCTCTGTGTGCTGCCCACGCCATAGCTGGGAGATTGTCAGGGCCCTGCTGCTCCCCAGAGTTTGGGACAACTTCTGCCACTGACTCCAGATCACAGCTCTGCACCTGCTCCATCTCATTCAAACATACTTTTATTATCTTCACTATTTATGTCCCCCCAGTGAGGGATGGGGGCTGCATCCACCTCCATCCACCAAGGGCTGCCTTGGAAGCGTCGCTGTGTTTTCCTTCCCAGTGATTCTCACCATGTGCCCAGGGATTAGACAGAAGGAACATGGCCTATTTTGTAAGGAACACTGAAAGCAAACCAGGTTATTTTTAAGGCTTGTGGTTGTATTCCCGCTGCTGGGAAACATCCCCTTCCTGAGGTCAGGGGAGGACAGGCCTGGAAAATGGTGGCTCTCTGGGACCAAGCTCCGCTGGAAGGGTTTAAATCCTCAAAAATGAAGGATTGGGTTATCCCGGGTTTGCAGGATCAGATGTGGCAGTGCTGCCACTGCCACCCACCCACCTGAGGAAGGGCTGAGGGTCCAGGTGGGCTCCTGCCTGGACATGGAACACAAACCACAGCCCAAACAAGCTCAGAAGTTTCCTGGCCAGGCCCTTTGGCTTCCCTGGCACCCTTCCCTGCCAAGCTGGCTATAAAGCTAGCTGAGGTTCAGGGAAGATCATGGAATGGTTTGGGTTGGAAGGGACCTTAAAGGTCGTCTTGTTCCACCCTCCTGCCATGGGCAGGGACACCTTCCACTGTCCCAGGGTGCTCCAAGCCTCATTCAACCTGGCCTGAACACTTGCAGGGATCCAGGGACAGCCATAGCTTCTCTGGGCACCCTGTGCCAGGGCCTCCCCACCCTCACAGGGAACAATTCCTTCCCAATATCCCATCTATCCCTGCCCTCTGACAGCAGGAAGCCATTCCCTGTGTTCTGTCCCTCCATCCCTTGTCCCCAGTCCCTCTACAGCTCTCTCAGAGCCTGTTTTGACATTGGAAGGGGCCCCGAGATCTCCCCGAAGCCTCCTCCTCTCCAGGCGAACACCCCCATTTCTCGCAGCCTGTCCCCAGAGTCCTCGGAGAGCATCTCGGGAAGAAGGGAGGGGACCATAACCCCAGGGCCATCCCACCTGAGACAGGCTGGCTCCAACACCTCTCCTGGTTAATGACACCAGCAGCGTGGGCTCGGGTCAGGTTTCAGCAGGAGACACTGCGGCTCACAGGTGGGGATGGACACGGAGCAGGAGGGGACGCTGTCACAGCTCCAGTGACACAAACCAGTTTCCAGGCACCTAATCAAATGCAAACAGAGAATCCACCCAGGGCAGGTTGGATCCTTTGGCACTGAAAACCCCTCCCGCCCCGGGAAGCTTTAGCCATGCAAATGCAGGGGTTCAACAAATGTGGGACTTTATTTCCAGCCCGGCTTCAGGCCAGCACAGGAGACTGGGACCCACAGTAGTATCACATGTCTTCAAAATTCACTCTGTTTTGGGGAGGCATGGTCACAGGGCTCCTGCCTCTCTGTCCCAATCCCAAAACCGCCCTAGCAGCCCTCACCAACCCCAGGAGATGCTCTGGCCTCCACCGGCAGCCAGGAGCAGCATCCCGGGGTCCCCTCAGGGGGCACGGGTCACACTGCCTGGTGGCAGATGATGAGGAGCAGTCTCCTGGGAGGGCAGGAGGACACCAAGGCGAGTGAAGGGGGGGGTCAGGTCCTCCTGGGAGCTGTCCTGTGCGGGTAACCCGAGGCTGACAGCTGCACAGTGTGACAGGCTCAGTACCTGCACTCGGCTCCGAGCCGAGCCCGGTGCCCCGGGATGCCGGGAGCCCTCCCTGCCTGCTACGTGCCTGTCTGATCGGGGCCAGCCATGCCCACAGCCTGCAGAACAGGCTCGCTGGCAGCAAGCCCGGTAGGACGCGATGGAGCCCGGAGGAAGAGCTGGAACGTCACCCTGGGAGCACCTCAAACAAACCCACACAGGGACAGTGCTGGCCCCGGGGGCCTGACATCTCTCCCACCACCTGCCCACGTGAGATAAAGCACATGGATTTTCACTGCAGGGCCAGAGGAGATTCCCAGATCCCAGGGAAAGTACGGGGTGATGAGGACACCAGAAAGGATCCCCCATGCCTGCCATGGCTCCCCAGCCCAGCTGCGATTTAAATTTCAGACAAATTGAGCCTGACCTCTGTTTCCACACCCAGCAACTCCGAGGCAGATAGACAATGACGGAGGGATAACCACATCCCAGAGCCTGGGCTCTCCACCCCTCCTGCACAAACAACACACCCAGACACAGCTCCCTGGCAGTGCAGGACCCACCTCCCAGAGCTCAGCACCTTCCCAGGGACCAGAGAGAGGGAATCCAGGCATGGAGAGCTGAGACAGGGTCTGACCTGAGCATCACACTGGCTATGCCTAGCAGGGGGAACTTGGAGGGCTGACACACCCCCATTAAAGCTGGTTCCCAGCTTATTCCCTAAAACAGACACCACTGATCCCCCATAATTTCCCTGGGCTGGGAGCAGGAGGGAGCATTTACAGCCACAGCCAAGGGAACCATCTGGTGCTCGTAGCTTTGCCTGGAGGAGCCAACTCAGGGTCACGCTTCGGAAATATTTGAGAAGCACAGCAATTAAAAGATTGGAGCTGGCAGGCTGAGCTGTCTCCCTATGCCCTGATCCATGCCTGTGTCCTCCCACCTGCATCCGCCCGGAGTCACTCCTCTACACGGGCACACACTCATCGTGACACAGTGGGGGTGGCAGTGAAACTCCACTTGGCTCCATCCCCTGAGGAGCTGCTGGCCCTGATGGGAGGCAGGACTTCTCCCCGCTCCCCCAGGAGCTCCCCGTTGGCAGCTGTGCCTCTCCACCCCCCTCGCCAGCGTGTGCCGGCAGCGTGGCGTGCACGGCAAGCCCCATCCTGCCCCGCCAGCAGCTGCACCCTGCACTCCTCCTCGCATGGGAGGAGCTGGGTTGGGTCACTGCGCTCCTCTGGTGGCTGATCCCGAAGTATTGAGCGCTGCTGGGTGTATCCATGTGGCTGACAAGGCTCTGACCAGCAGCTCTGCTCTCCCAGCATTCCCATCCTTCACCCTCCAGCTGTCCCTGCAGGACCCCAGCTGATCCTGCCCACCCGGAGCACCTTGCTGGGCTCAGGACACATGCACAGATTGTCCCCACAGCCTGACAGCCTGGCCCACACACAAACCCTGGGCTCCCAGAGCTCAGAACAAGGATGCCAGGTTTTCTTCCCATGGTGGTGGAGGGAGGCCCAAAGAGAAGAAGCAAGAGAAGAGCTCTGGGAAGCAGGAGCAGAGGCAGTCAGGGGCTCTCTGGTGCTGGCTGCAGGGCTCTCCAGGGAGAATGCTCCAGCCACCGCTGCTGCCACCTCCCAGCCCTGCTGTCAATACTGTCGGGACTCACACGGGGCCTCAGCTTTGGCTTTCCCACGCAGGAGCAGCCTTGGGAAGTGGGAGGAGGAAACGGATCTGCTCCATGTTCCCGGTGCTTCCTCTCAGCCCTCTGTGCCCTGTTTTTTTCTCCTGTGAGAGCAGGGAACAGCCCGTGTCACAGGTAGCAAAGGCAGTGACAGACACTGCTGGGGCGTGTGAAGCACTGTGTACACCCCCAGACTCCTCCCCACCATCATCCTGCATCCACTCCGAGACACCCAAATGCTCGGAGCTGGTTCTGTCCTCCAACCCTTGGCACATTTGCAAGATGCTGTCGGATGTGTGGGGCCAGCAGCAGGATGCTCGAACCCCCCCATCTGGCCAGGGCAGACCCTGAAATGCCCACCCGTGGACAGTGAAGGCCCAGCTGCCTGCTGCCAGGTGGCAGAGGGAAAAGGCAGGAATGCTAATGGAATACAGGTTCCAGCTTATGGATTTGCTGTGTCCTGGGAGTGTGGTCCAGACATGAGGGTACAGATGGGGTGGATGGTGGAGCAGAGAGACCTTTGTGAATGCAGAAGGACCACAGAGAGCACAGGTCCACCTTTGGGTAAACTGAGGCACAGCCTTCTGAAGGGGTGCATGCAGCCCAGAGACCCCAGCCCATCCCTGTCCCCATGCCAGGACACCAGAGCAGAGGATGAACTCCTGGGGTGCTGGGACATCTCCCTGCTCCAGCTGCACACCCCATCTTCAAGACATCTCAGGGACCCAGCTGCCACAGGGCACCCTGGGCAGGGGATCCCCTTGCCCAGCCAGGCCCAGGGGAGCTGGGATGCTGGCTCAGCCCTGGAGGCTGCCTGCAGTGCCAGAGGCTGGCTGCCTGCCCGGGGATGGCGGTGGCAGGCTCAGTCCCAGTGCCCATTGTGCTCCCGAGGGAGCAGGGCTGGGGGAAGGGACTTGTCCTGGCCTCAATGTGTGGCCAAGGCCACCATGGTCACCCAGAGCACGGCCAGCAGGGCTGGGGACACGTCACTCCTGCAGGATTAGCACGGGGTTAGACACCATTCCCACGGCTGCTGAGCTGGGATGGGGCCAGGGTGAGGAGGGAATGGGGTGAGATGGTGCCAAGGAAGGATGTGGTCAGGTTAGATAGGGCTGGGGTGGGATGGGGCCGGGGCAGGATGGGACCAGGGTGGGACAGGGCCAAGGTAGAACGTGGGTAGCATGGGATTGCAGTAGGATGGGGACGGGATAGGATGGGACAGGGTGGGATAGGACTGGGATGGGAATGGGGTGGGACAGTGCCATGTAAAGATGCAGCCTGGGTGGGATGGGACTAGATTGAAAGAAGGCCTGGATGGAGGCTGCTGTCCCTCAAAGTGCTCATCCTTGCAGGCTGGGGAGGGCTCCGGGAGGATGGAGCGCAGCCCGCAGCATTCCCAGCGTCGCTGTTAGTTTAACAATACCCTGCTGGCCTGAATGCTGGGGCTAATTTTAACCCTGGAGCCAGGCCAAGGCGGCCCTAACTTTCCTCGCTGTGATTTATCCCAGCCATTTCCCTTCAAAAACAAGGCCCCCGTGCCAGCCCTGCTGTCTCCCAGACAGCGGCACACTGTCCCAGCCAGCGCAGAGTGGGGCAGGATTTGTCCCTTGGTGGAGTGTTTAGAGAGTGGGAGGGTGGTGGCTGTGGGATCCCCTCCTGGGGTCATTCCCCCCACAGCACGGGGATGTTCAAAGCTGGCTGGAAGCCAGGGGATGCTCAGGCAGAGCCTTCCCCAGGATCCTGGAGCAGCTCTGTTTTCCACAGACATCTCTGGGAAGGAGGTGGGTGTTTTTTCTACCAACGATTTTATTGAAAAGGCTGTGGGGCTATTTTTTTTTCCCTTTTTTTCCCCATTTTTATCCCTTTTCCCAGTCAGCAGCCATACTTGAGAAAGAGATTCCTCTTTGCCTCTGTGCATCTAGTTAAAAACTGATTGGTAAAAATGCTGCAGAAAAATGGAAAATATTGAAAATATCTCGTGACAAACAAACAAAAAAATCTCTTCCAAATAAAGATCTCTTTTCTTCTCTTTCGTTTTTTTTCCATCAGAAAAGCTTTTAGTGTGCAAAATGTCGACCGCTTGGATTTCTTCTCCCAGTGGGCTGGGATGCACCTACCCCTGCTCCAGGAGAGGGGGTTTTCAGAAAGCTAAAAATCACTGGGCAGAGACCCCAGCGCCATTCCCTCCACATCTGTCCCTCTTGTGACCCTCCCCGCTCCCGCCAGACCCGTGGCAGGGTGGGAGGTCCCCGGGGAAAGCAGGAGGCGGCACGGCCAGCCCGCGGGCCAGCCCTTCCCTGCCAGCCTGGGAAGGGGGAGGAAAGCCCAAACTCATTTGGTCACTAGCGTGATGATTTCCCGTCCGTGCTCGGCCCGTGCCGGGCAGAGGAGGCCCGGGGGCCGCGGGCAGGGCGGGAGGAGGCGTTAGAGGTTGTCGTACATGCGCAGCGTCTTCTCCAGCTGCTGGCTGACGCGCTGGTAGAAGACGATCTGCTGCCTCAGGTAGGACTGCATCATCCTCTTGAAGTCGGCCACGCGCCGCTCGTGGAAGTGGTTCATCTCGGCCTGCAGGGCGAAGCCCACCACGCGGCAGCGCTTGCGGATCCCGTCCGCCTCCTCCTGGTCCATCCTGCCCTCGTCGCTCATGCGCTGGCTCTCCTTCACCTTGGCGAAGGCGCCTGCCGGGGCAGGGAGCGGCGTCAGGGGATCCATGCCACCCTTGATCTCATTGCCCACCCCATGCCAGGGCACTGGGCTGGCCCCAGAGCAGAGGCACAGACCTGCCCTGCATGAGGGAGGGATCTGCCTGCATCTCCCCTGCCCATCAAACCCATCCCCTCCCCTCCAGGCAGTGTTTTCCCTCTGGACTCTGGCATCCCCAGCTCTTTTTCCATCCCATCCCCAGGCAGTCAGCCTCATGTATAGCTGGTTTTGGGGTTCTGGGCTCCTGGAGTGCTGTGACTCAAGGCTTGGGGTGGAAAGCTGACATGGGGCAGTGTTAGCACAGTCAAGCACCCCAGCCAAGCCTCCCCTCCAAATATTCCATGCCATTCCATGAACGGGGGTCAGGAGCAGCCCTGGGAGACCCCAGCCCAGGAAGCAGTGAACCAGGATGTGGCAAGGCCATGTGGTGCTCTGTGGAGCTCAGCTGGGAAGCATCTCCCACTCCCAGAGGCAGCTGATGCTCTAACACCAGTTTTTCCCCCTCCTTCCATGTTTTTTTACAGCTCGGTTTCGAAAGAATCCTGCCTGGCTCCAGCCCTGCATTCCTCCCCCTCATTAGCACAGAGGCTAAAAAACTAAAAACAGGATCTGGCCCACACTGGGCTCTTTTCCCTTCTCCCTGCCCTTTGCCGGGAGCACCAGACCCAGGGTTACAGTGCTCCTGCTGCGCCAGCCCTGCTCCCAGAGGGGAGGAGGAGGAGGAGGAGGAGGAGGAGGAGGAAGAAGCAAAGTTTGGAGGCCAAATCCTGCCTTCCGCTCTGCCCACGCGGCCTCGCTTCCGGACGGGATCCAGCCCCTCTCCATGGGTAAACAACACTCAGAGGAAAGGCAAGGAAGCTGCCCGGGCAGGACTGAACCCTCCCTGCCCCCTTTGCCTCCCCCAGGGACGTGGAGTGGTGCACGGACTGGAGGCTGGGACACAGCCCTGGCTTCACCCTGGGGAAAACCTGTCCTCCAAACTCTGGGGACACTGGTGTGAGTGCCCCTCCCTGCTGCGGGCAGCTGGGCTGGGAGGAGTGTGTGGACTTCGGCCTCGCTCCGATACCCGTGCCTGCCTGGGTGCAAAGGGACACCAAACCCTCCCTGCCTGCCCCAGGGAGAGAACAGCAGACACTTCTCCCCTCCTCTGATCCCACCAAATCCAGGGATCCAAGACATGGGGAGCTCTGATGCCCTGGGGGCGTAACCCCCTCCTGCTGGGCTTGGAGGTGTAGGGACACGCTCCTGAAAAGTGTGACCCTGGTTGCCCCAGAGGTTCAGTGTGTGCTCTATCCCACAGCCCTGCACAGCCACTTTGGTCCCTCCAACCCACCCAAAGCCATGCCCAGCCATGTCCCAGCCCTGGGGGAGCAAGCTCTGGTATCCCTGCTGGCCACCCATCCATTGCCTTGGCAGGGACGGAGGATGAGGAGGGACAAGTGGCAGCGGGTGGGGATGCACAAGGGGTGCCAGGCAGGGCCCCCCAGAGCCAACAGCAGCAGTGCTGGCTCCTGCTCATGGTCTGGGGGAAGTGACATCCATGCTGATCCCCACAGCCAGTGATTTGGGTAGCACCAGCAGCAGTTATGGAGTTCACGGCATCGCTGGGGCAGGCTCTGCACCCAACAGCCCAGGTAGACCCTCCCAGGCTGGGGTGACTGGAGGGTTGTGCCAGCAGGGATCACACTGCCACCCTAAGAGGCACAGGCGGTGGTTCCCATCCTCCTTCCCAACCTCATTCCCCATTCCCTTCATGGCCCACCAGAGGATTTCCTCATTGCATCCCCATCCCACTAGCCACACCATTCCTGCTCACATGGGGCGATTCCTGGGGAGAAGAACACCTCCTTACCTTTCTGCAGGTGGATGATGTCTGGGAAGTTGGAGAGGAGCCCTTGGTACAAGGAGAGAGTGTCCAGCATGAGGAACAGGTCGTTCTTGGGCTGCTCAGCGAACATCTCCCCCACGGTCTCGTAGGTCTTGCCCGTGTGGGAGATGGCGTTGTTGAGGGCGTCCAAGCTGTAGGGAGGGTCCATGTGGAAGGAGTGGCTGATGGCTTGGAAGGCATTGCCCAGCTTCTGGAACTCCTTGCGGAAGCCGCCCACGTGCTTGCGCACCAGCTCCGACGCCACGTTGGTCAGCTGCAGGACGCTGTCGTCCATCTTCTTGCTGAAGGCCTTGAAGGCATCCACACGGTCCTCCACGTCCTGCAGGTCCTGGTGCTCCGTGGGGATCTGGATGGTGAGGAGGAAGCTGGCGCCCACCATCTCATCCTTCTCCGCCCGGCGTTTGCCCAGCTTCCACTGCTTCTCGTCGCGGCAGCAGAGGAAGTGCTGGAAGCCCTCGTACTGGGAGAGCACGGGGTGGCTGGTCATGTGCTCCATCCAGAGGATCAGCCGCCGCTTGCGCTTCTCGATGAAGTCCTCCTCGAAGCGGCCGGTGGCCTGCTTCTCGGGCAGGTGGGGCACTGAGATCACCGTGAACTTGTGCAGCAGGCGGTTGTAGAGCCAGTCGAAGTGCTTGTACCGCCGGTACACGGGCGAGTTGATGTTGCTGGGGGTCAGCTTGTAGGAGATGTAGCTCTTGATGCCCTTGAACTTGGTCTGCTTGGTGGGGTCCTCCACAGAGCAGATGAAGGGGTGGGGGTTGGCCCTCCACTGCGGGCCCCTGGAGCCCATCTCGATGCAGTAGGTCTCGGCGATCTTGGACATCAGGGGCACGTCGCCCAGGATGAAGGCTTCCACCCCCGAGCGCACGAAGCAGGAGAAGCGGTTGAGGTTTCTGCCCACCACGCTGCCCCTCTTGGAGGAGCTCATGCTGTCCTGCCTCTCCAGCGCCGGCTTGGGCCGGTAGCCAGCGTGCTGGTGGTGGCCGTAGGCCGCCGGGTACTGCAGGCTGGGTGAGGGGTGCCCATTGGTGCCCGGTGCGCTCCGGGGCTCCTCCACCACCGTGCACGCGTCGTCCCAGTCGTCCCAATCGTCGTCATCGTCATCCTCAAAACTACCCTGGTAGGAGATGCCGGGGCTGGGGGACGCTGAGTACAGGGAGGAATCGTGCCCGGGGGAGCCGACCGGGCTGCTGGAATAGTCCGTGTAGTTGGAGCCCGAGCGGGAGCGGAGGATCTCGACGTAGGAAGCAGGGAAGAGGCCGGTCTCGCCACGGCTGTTTTGGCCCTGTAACCACCCGTCCAAGGAGTTCTCGCTGAAGATGACGAGCTCCTCGTTCTCCTGGATGCTGATCTCCTCTTTGTTTTCGCTCTGGAAGTTGTAAAGCGCTCTGGCTTTCAACGCCATGGCCGGTCCCGGGTCGGGAAGAGCGGGGGGAGCCAGCGGAACGCGAGATCCCCCCCAAGCCAAAACAAACCCCCCCACCCCCGGCAATACCGCGGCTCCGGGATCACCACCACGCGCTGTGGGAAATGGCTTGGCCGCTTTCCCAGGAAAATAAAAAAATAAAAAAAAATTTTTAAAAAAGTGGAGAAGAAATCCCTCACGAGGTGACGCCAACGTCCCTATGTCCAAGTGACCCCCCCGATCCCGGAGCCCCGGTTAAAAAGAACATTCCCCGTTTAAAAACGGCATTCCCTGGATAAAAACAAGATTCCCAGTCAGGCGAGCGGCGTTTCCCCAGCTCCTCCGGGATGTGAATCCCGGCCGGCCCGAGAGCCGGGCTCTGCCATGTCCACGCAGGGTTTATCTCTCTGGGAGGCTGATCCCGAAGTTTCACTCTCCGGGAAGAAAACCCCTGGCCGCCAACGAGGAAATAAATCCAAAACGATTTTTCTCTGGGCTCCCGTGGCTAAAATACCCTATATTCCCCGTCGGCGGGCGCCGGAACGACCCCAAACCCTGCCCAACCTCCTGGTGATCCCGGGATTTTGCAATTCCTTTCCGGGCCGACTTTCCCGGTGGGTGGTGGGCTTGCGTTTTTCCCTGAAATCCGTAAATCTCACGTAGGACGGAGGCGGCGCCGGTGGCGGTGCCCGTGTCGGTGTCGGGGCAGGTCCCGCTGCCACTGGATATGACGGGCAGCGCCGGGGCTGCTCCGGGGTCGCTGCCGGGGCTGCTGCCGTTGCCGAAGGGCTGGCGGAGCCGGCCGCCAGCCTCCCGTGACGCAGGGCAGCGCCGCGCTCCCCGCTCTGCTCCCGGTTCGCGNCCGGCCGCGCCGCACCCCCGCCTCGCCGCCTACAAACCCCGCAGCGGCCCCGGGCAGGCCGAGCGCCGGCAGCGCCTCCTCCGCATCCAGAGAGAGTGAGCGCGGCCGCGGGCCGGCAAGCGGGATGGGAGCGCGGGGCGCGTTCGGCCGCTCCGGAGCTGCCTGAGGGAGCGGCCCGGGCTGAGTGGGCCCTGGGTGACCTGACGCCCCCCTGGGTTGTTCCTGGCCCGGGCTGGGTGGGCCCTGGGTCACCTCCCGGGTTGTTTTCCTCCACCCCAGGAGGCGGCTGGACTACGTGAACCATGCCAGGAGGCTGGCGGAGGACGACTGGGCAGGGGTGGAGAGTGAGCACGAGGACAGGGAAGGGGAAGATGCAGAGGAAGAGGCGATGGACGTGGATGCTGGCAAAAAGCTGCCCAAGCGCTACGCCAATCAGGTGAGCAGCCGTCCTGGTGGGGCAGGGGTGTGGAGTTGGGTTGAGGCCACCGCGATGGCTGTTTGGGGGCTCAGAGGAGCGTGTCCTGCCTGGCTTGGTGCTCACAGAGAAACTGTGCTTAGTTCATCTCCAAACCATGCTGAGTTCAAATGGAAAATAGGTGGAGATGGGATGCGTGTGGGCTTTAGAATCACTTAGGTTGGAAAAGACCTCAAAGGTCATCAATTCCAACCATCGACCCTGTATCACTTTAGGAGATTTCCCACTTTCTCCACTTGACGAGAGTTCAACTCAGCTAGCAGCATGAGGACCCTGTTAGGCAGTGTTCAGCTAAAGATTTCTGTCTTTGCCTCTGTTTGGAAAGGAAGGAAGGACAAACTCAGCTGGGTTTTATCAGCCTGGGTGTTGCATCGATCCTAGATAACACACAGCCACTTAGGCAACCTCTGAAGAGGTCAACTTGTCCAGGCTCTTTACTCCTAACATTTTGGAACCTCTAAGCCATGCTGTTTTTAAAAATAAAGTGCTGCAGTGGAGACCAAGGTGTGGGGTGCCCAGTCAAGGGCTGTGAGCCCTGTCTGAAGCGCAGTCAGCAGGTGGGAAGCAAGAGAACGACTTGGGGAAGAATGTGTTAGTCAGGTTTGTCTTCTTTCGAGGGGAGGGAAGGAGCCCTTTTGGCGGTGACAAGCAGTGCCAGCTGCCTCTGAAGCACCCAGTGTAGCTGTCAAAGTTTTATCCTTGAGCTGTTTGTTGTCCATAACTCCAGCAGAGTTGTCACTGACTGGTTCTTCTGCCTGGACTCTCCGTAGCTGATGCTGTCAGAGTGGCTGGTGGATGTCCCCTCAGATCTGGAGCAGGAGTGGGTGGTGGTGGTGTGTCCCGTCGGGAAGAGGGCTCTCATTGTGGCCTCCAGGGTAAGTTGGGTTCCACCAGCTGCTAAAGGACCTGTACCCCTTCCCACCCAGCATAAAACTGGCTTGACTGGGTTTTTTTCTGACCTTTTTTTCCTCACAGGGCACGACAGCAGCTTACACCAAGAGTGGCTTCTGTGTCAACAGGTTCCCATCCCTGCTGCCCGGGGGAAACCGGCACAACTCAACCAGTGACAAAGGTACAGGCGTGAGGAGGCATTTGGGATAGAGAGGGGGGAACTGCGTGCTTCTCACTGTGCTGGCAGGCCCAGTGCTGTTCCTCCAGCTCCCCCAAGTCCCACAGCTATGCCCCTTTTTTGTGCTGGGGGTGGGGGTCAACTCCAGGCCTGTTTCTGTATCTCTGGAGATAACTAGATGGGAACAATATCAGATGTCTTTATGCTAGATAAGCACATAGAATCCCCAAATGGTTTGGGTTGGGAGAGACTTTAAAGCTCATCTTGTTCCACCTTCCTTTAGGGGAAGGACAGAGAACCTTCCCCTAAACCAGGTTGCTCCAAGTGCTATCCAACCTGGCCTTGGACACTTCCAGGGATGGGGCAGCCTCAGCTTCCCTGGGCAGCCTGTGTCAGGGACTCAGCACCCTCGCAGGGAAGAATTTCTTCCTAACATCTAATCTAAAGTTGCCCTTTTCCAGTTTAAAACCATTGCCCCATGTCCTGCCACAGCTTTTAATAAGCTGCCTGTTTGACTGACACTCTTAAACCCCAATATCCTCTCTGTCCTCTAACAGAGCCCTCTGTATGGTGTCATCTTCCTTAATACCTCTTGGAATTCATATTTTTTGCCCTGAAAAAAGAGACTTATTGTCTAGCAAATGCCATTTTCTGAAACATGCCCCTGCTTGCTGTGCCTCTGAGTGGTCCCTTTGCAGCCTCGTGGGATTCCTCAAGCTCCAGGCTTGTTGTGGTTGCAGTTTCTGCCAGCAGAAGGGGATCCCTCTGCACACTGCGGTCTCACATCAGGGCAGGATTAATGTGGGAGAGCTGTGACCTGGTGTTTTCCAGCCGGGTTGGGCAGGGTTTGGAGCAGGCCTGGGCCTCCCTGTGTTTGTGTGTGCAGTGTACAGCATCCTGGACTGCATCTACAATGAAGCCAAGCAGACCTACTACATCCTGGATGTGATGTGCTGGAGAGGACACCCTGTGTATGACTGCCAGGTACTGAGTGAGTCCCTGCCCTCCCTGCTGTTCCCTGAGCTGCTTTGCTCCAGCACTGCACGCAGCTCACTCTGCAAAAGGAGGATATTTCTCCTAAGCAGCAGCATCTTTACAGCTTTAGGGCTGCTGGATGAGTGTGTGCATGTTTTGTGGGGAAAGTAGCAGGGTTTGGGGTGCTGGTTCTGCAGATGAAGTCGAGTTTGTAAATCTCCCAGGTGAGTGTAGAGGAATAGACACTCTGCAGATGCTGTCAGGGGATGGTCACTAACTCTGCCTCCTTTCACAGACTGACTTCAGATTCTTCTGGCTCTCCTCAAAACTCCAAGAGGAGGAAGGACTGGGAGAGAAAAGCAGGATTAATCCAGTAAGTCCTTTTTGTACTGAGGGGGAGGCTGGGAGTGGGGGTAAGCTCTCCTGTTCAGCAGGCTTCAGCAGTTTCTTTCACAAGTAGAAGCTTTTCTCCATTTTTTTCTTTCCCCTCAGAGATCAGGCTTCAAAGTGTGCATCTGATGAAATGGGATGCCATTGTCAGGATGTAAATAGAACCACTGCATATTGTAAATGAGTTCAGTGGGGATTTTTTCCCCCATCCAAAGTGCTGAGGGAGATCACACTGTAGGGTATCAGCTAACTTCTATGCTGTTTTTAGCTTTCCCTTGTAATGGAATGGAAAACCAGTGTGGTTTCTTCAGGAGCAGTGTTGGTTGGCAGCCTGACTACAATGGGGTTTATTCTTGCAGTCTTGTGGGTTTGTAAAGCTTTAAGCCTTCCCTCTGTTTAAACTGATCATTGAAGTTGTCGGGATGAATGCTGGACTGCCACCCAGAGTCCCTGCTGAGCCAGAATAAAAAGTTTGCCTTTGAAGGCTTGCACATGGGGGTCAGACCTAGAGCCCACAGCAGCTTGGAACGTGATTTTCAGGCACAGACACAAGAGATTTGTCTGCTCAGACATGGCCAAGCAGAGCAACTCCTGTGAGCTGAGCATTTCAGTGATAAATGGGGCTGACTGCAGTGAGGGTGTCTGTGTTCAGAGAACATCCTGTCCTGACTCCCAACAGGAATATCCACAATATAACTACCTAATGAAGGGGGGGTCGTTTCAGCTTTCATTTCCTGGGTGGAAAGATTGGCTTGGCTGAGCCAGCAGCCTGGAGCAGACGTCTGTCTGCTTTGCATCCTGCCCGGAGGTCATCATTTTCTATTTTGGTTAGAAGAGCATCTCTGGGTCAGGTCTCCTGAAAAGTCCTTCCTGCAGTCTGAGGTGCTTGGGAAAAAAAGGTATCAGGAGTGTGTGAGAGCTGTTCCTCACCCTTTTCCTCTTATGCCTGATCCTGCACTGGAGGAATCCTTCCTTCTTAGCTGCCTGCACACCAGTGCTGGATGCAGCAACTTGTTCTCCTGCAGACCAGCCAGTTGCCTCTTTTAACCCTCTCTTACTCTTGCAGTACAAATTTGTGGGCCTGCAGAACTTCCCCTGCTCCTCGGACAGCCTGTGTGAGCTGCTGGCTACGGACTTTCCCTTTGAGGTGAGAACACCCAGGTGGGGGCTAGACCCCAGCCTTAGCAACAGCTCTGACAGTGCTGGGAGAGAGGTGCATCCCCTCTCCTTGAGAATTGGCTCTCCTGAGGCTGCAGAAATCTTGCCAAACTGCTGTTTCCTATGTGAGATGGAGGCCTTTACGCCCATATTTGATCTGGTGCCTTGTCACCAGCCTCATACAACCACACAAAGGAGCAAGAGTTAAACCATGGCACTCCCCGTGTTTGTGCTGCCCTTGCTGCAGTTGGCTGTGTCTGAAAGCCTTTTGGGATAAGAGGAGACCTCAGGCTGCCTCCAGAAGCAGCACAGCTCAGGTTCACACAGCAGTGTGATGGACTACTGACCTTTTTTAGGTCCAAAACTGGTACTGACCACTGCCCTGGGTGGGCTTGGTGTGTTTCCTTGGTGTTGGTGCTTCTAACAAGGTACTGGCTGTTTTGTGGGGAGGAAGAAGGGTGGTGGTGAGATCCCAATAGTTTCTGGGGGGTTTGTGTGTTCATGATGGATGCCTGAGGTGTACTGGAGCTGGGGACAGTTGGCTGTGACAGAAATGACTGAGCAGGACACCTGCATTTGCTTCATCAACTTTAAAAGCAGAATCACACAATATTGAGTGGAAAGGGACCTGCTAGGAGCATCAAAGTCCAACTCCTGGCCCTGCACAGAACAGCTCCAAGAATCCCACCCTGGACCTGAGAGTGTTGTCCAAAGGCTGCCTGAGCTCTGGCAGGCTTGGAGCTGATGACTACTGTTGTGAAGAGCTTGTTCCAGTGCCTGACCACCCTCTGGGGTGGGTCTTTTCCTAATATCCACTCTAAACTTCCCCTGACACAGCTGCTGTGCTTTTCTGACCTTTGGGGAGGGGCAGGACAGGCAAATCCAAGTGCCACCCAGCTCAGCTCCGTGTGGTTGTGAGCAGTGAGTCACAGGCCCTCATGGAATCAGCTCTGGCTGCTTTTGCCTGCCCTGGCTGGCTTGTCACTGCACGGGAAGAGGATGGAGGAGGCAGTGGCATTCCGACCCGGTGACAGTGACAACATCTGTGAGCCAGAAGCTCCACCACTGGCTGCAGCTGTTCCTGGGAGTGCCCAGTCCCAGCCCCACGTCAGGAACAGCCTCCACAGAGATTTCTTGTCCCACGAAGCCAAAAGTCACGTTGATGTGACAGTGACTCTCGTGCTCTCCCATCCCGAGTTAGCCATTAACATAGGTGTAGGTTTAAGTTAAGGGCACTAAGTTGGCTGTGAGGACTGACTTTGCTTTCTGCTTGTGAAAGCCAGGACAGTCATCAGAGCAAGCTGGAAAGTCCCTACCCCTCACTGGTCTTGCCAGACCCTTCCCAGCTTTCTTACAGCTCGCTCAGTAATAAAAGGTCCAAGTGCCTCTGTAGGAACAGTCATTCCTGGCTTTCCCGAAGTAAAGTCTTCATTCCTTCCTGAGGCATCTGCTCGCATGAGGAAAGGCTGAGGAGCATTTGCCCACTGCAGTCAGAGCAGCAAACTGCTGGGCTACAGAGGAGGCCATTGTGAAACTCTGGAGCAGGAGATGGAGCTGAACGGACTCCAGCTGTGAAATCCAGCTGTGATTTGCCCCCAGGCCCTCTGCCATATCAGAGTGTGACCCCAAAAACAGAATGTGGTGTAGGTTGGCTCAAAGCAGCCCCAGCACCACAGAAACTGTGGTGCTTTTTCCAGGAAGAAGGGAGCTGTGGGTCTCCGTGGTGTGCCACAAGAGGGAGCCCAAAAATCCCCAAAAACACCTTCCACCACTGGCACAGAACAGAATAAACTTTGCAGGAGGTGAAATGCATCCTGACTATGGATGAACAGAGGTGGTGTTAGGTCTGGACCCAGCATCTTTTGATCCTGACAGGGATCTTATGTGTGTGGTGGCCACAGAGGAGGTCAGTGCTTTCAGGTCTGGGTCTTCAGAGTTAATCTGTAACCTCAGGGCTAGGACCTGATCCACTCAATTCCATGGAATCAGTAGACTTTGGATCAGTTGACTGGCTCTGAATTTCAAGTGGTTTTTGGAGTGGATCTTAAAAGCTACTGTCCTTCTCACAGATCTGAGTAAAACCCTGCTTTCCACGAAGGCAGGGCAGCCAAAGCCTCTGAGAAACCCCGATGTTTAGGAATGGGAGGACTGTTAAGCACCTAAAATCTGGAAAGTGTGGCTGTGGAATGTTAAATCTGGCCAGGCCAGTCTCCTCAGGTTCAGCGATTTAGGGACAGCATCAGTCCTTGTTCTGATGTGGCCACTGTCACTGTGGTGACTCAGGGTCGGGACCCTGCCAACAAATTAAACAAACGGGAAGAAACACAGGAGTCCCTTAAATCAGGGAATGGAGAACATGACCTAACTTCACCAGGCTGAGCTCCTTTGAATTCTCTAGCTTGGGGAAGGTGTTTGGAGTGATCTGGAAGGCCTTTCCAGGCCTGATCTTTACCAAAACATTCCTGTGGGTACCAGAGAGTCCCCATTGCTCATCAAGTGCCACGCACCCACAGGAATGGGCTGGATGTGTTGGAGTGCTGCAGATTCTGGTTCTTCCCAGGAGGCAGGGTGGGGGAAAAACTTTTCACTTCACATGTCCAGAGGGGTTGCACAAGCTCATCCTGATGTTTACTGTTCTGGTTTTATGTTTTCCTAGCACAGAAATCCCCCTCTTTCTGGGATTATTTTGCAAGATGTTAAAAGTGGCTGAAAATTTTGGACAGAATAGTGCCAGAAGCTTTACTGTCTCTGCCAGAGGTTAGCATCTGTGGAGCAGAAGTGGATATATGCTGCCTTGTGCTCAGCCAGTGTGCCTGTTCAGGGGGCTATAGGATCAGGGAGGGGCCTGAGAGCAGTTCATCCCGAGGTGGGCTCTTGCTCTCCTCTCTTCTGCCCACTCAGCCACTCTTCCTCATAGCCAAATGGCCTCTTAAGAGCTTGTGAAGCTGAGCTAAGAGGAGCACCACCTCCAGCATTAGTCAGCCTGACAGCAGGATCCAGCCTCACAGAGCACACCCCTGGGAAGCGTGGGAAGAGGGGGGATGAGAGCCCCGAGCACAGTGGGGAAGTGGGGAAAACGTCAGCCAGCTGCAGCACTGCAGAGTGTGGAAATAGCAGCACAAGAGTTAGGGCCTAAACCTTAAAAGTCCTGAGTGCCCTTAACTGTCACTGATTGCTGGGAGAAGTTCTCTCCTGGGAAACATTAAAAATTTTTTTGGCATAAGCCAGCTGAAAGAGCTGTTAGGAATTGGGGCTCCTTGGCGTCACACACTCGGACTAATTACTTTCCAAATGTATTATTTAAAATAACCCTAATCCAGTAAAGTGGGCTGCCTTATTGAGAAACCCTCTGGCTTTTCTGCAGAATGGGATGAAAGCATCCAGAGGACACTGCTCTGTGCCAACATCGGGCTGGAATTGTTTGCCTTTGACAATTTAAAGCCATCTGGGAGTCGCTGATCTTTCAGGGCAGGAGCTCTGCAGGTTTCTTCTTTCCCTTCCGCTATTTATTGCACTGCTTGAGGAAAAACGATCCAGCTGGTGGTTTTGGCCTGCAAACAGAGAGCAGAGCTGTTGTCTGGTGCCTGGTCATTCACCTGCAGCAGCCTCAGCTCTGCCCTTCCATTCATTCATCCTCTCTCCTGCCTGCAGGTTGACGGGCTGCTCTTCTACCACAAGCAGACCCACTACACCCCCGGCAGCACCCCGCTGGTGGGCTGGCTCCGGCCCTACATGGTCCCCGAAATCCTGGGGCTCGCCATGCCCACCACCGTGCTCACGGCCAAGCCAGACTATGCCGGGAGGCAGCTCCAGCAGATCATCGAGAGCAAGAGGAGTAAAAAGCTGGCGGGGGAAAAGGGCCACCCCAGCGGGCAGGCGGCCGCCAGGAACGGGCACTACGAGCTGGAGCACTTGTCCACCCCTCAGCCGGAAAAGTGTCCGCAGGGCCGGGATGCAGCAGCGAGCCAGATGGAGAGTTAAGCTGCTAGGACAGACAAGCAGGGAAAAGACTCCCTGCTTCTCACTGTGCCTCGTGCTCCTGAGAGGGGGCAGAGTAATGATGATAGGATGGCTTTGTTTAAAGGGCATGACAGTGGAATATCTTGCCCCAAGTGTTGCTGGATTTTTTTTTTTATTTGTTGTTGTTAACATACTTTTTGCCAGGACTTCTGTGAGGCCTTAACAGGATTGTCTGGTTCTTCACTAAAGCAGTCATGTGTTGGGAAATGATCTGTCCCCACAGTGCAGGGATACAGTTCAGCTCCTGACCCTGCTTCTGTTAGAGTCCTGGCAAAACTCCAGCATAGGAACAGTGCTTGGACCTCTGAGGTGCAGCTGCTGCTTGTGACCCTTGCAGCAGCCCCACCTTCCCAGCCCTGGAAATCGGGGCTGCTCTGCCTTTGATCCAGCTGTTTTCAGAGGCGTTTTCAATGAAAGTTGTTACCTACAAAAAGTTTGCAGTGAGCTGCTTGTAAATCCAAAGGCTGGACTTTCCACACCCACGCGTTCTCGGGGAAAAAATCTAAATTTCCTTGCGTTGCAGCAGGACCTGCCTCGGAACAGGGCTTTGTGCAGCACAAGCACGGCAGAAGCCTCTCTCTCCTCAAGGCTTTTCTCAGTGGGGGGAGGAAGGAATGGGTTCACTGTGAAAAACGCTACCATTGATCGTGCCAAATAAAAGGTTTCTCAGAAAGACAAATTCTTGAGCGTCTTCCTGCTACCTAAGGGTGGATGCGTGCTGTGCCTCCCAAATAGGGATTGAAAAATTGGTTCCAGTGCTGACTGGAGCAGAGGAAACACTTGTGTGGGTTTAATTCTCTGCACATCAAGGTACTTCAGTCTCTTGTCCTGTCTTTTCTCATCCCAGCCCAATCCCACTTTTTAAGCACCAGCTGCTCCCCCTCCCTGGTTTTAGGGGGCTGAAATGATTGTTCTCACTGTCCCCAGGTTGGTTTCCAGAGGGGAATGAAAAGGAGGGAGATGAAACATCAAACTCAAGGCAGTGTTGGGAACTCTCCTCCCAGCTCTTTATGGAAATGCCCCTGGAGGAGATACCGAGAGTGGGGATGGCCACCTGCAGATAGCAGGAGCACTTGTATCCTGCCCTTGCACCCCCCGTTTTTCCCAGAAAAAGGCTGATTTCTGTGCAAGCGTGTGGGCTGTGTGCGACCATCTGGCTGTGCAGCCGCTATTGATGGGACCAGCAGGCAGCAGGAACTGGCCTGGCTGTGGGAGGGGGCTGCCCTCGCCTCCCCTTCCCCACGAGGGAAGTGGCACCCTGGCCCCGCAGGGTTCGGAGCTGTCTCTTTCGAACAGCTGCTTAATTTACTGTTTTCGGTATTATTTCTTGTAACACGTGAAGCAGCTGACCCAGGGAAAGAGGATGAGCACGTGGACTGCCTCAACCTCCCCATCCCTTACAGGTTCCAGCCTCTCTGGCTGGCAGACATCTGCAAGGAGAGCGCTGAGCAGGAGACCCCATCCAGCTTCCTGTCAGCATAGTTTTCCTTCCATCGGGCAATTGAACCCGGAGGTGGGCATCTGGATGGAAGATTTGTGCATCCCTTAGGGCAGAGAAAGCTGCGGCTCAGGTTACTGCCCTCCAGCAGCCTTCCAAGGTCCTCCAGCCGAGGGAAGGAGAAGAAATATAGCCGAAGAGGGGCTGTGTGCTCGGATGGAGGAGAGCAAGAGGGAAGCGACTGCAGCTTCCCGCCGGCTCCAGATGCTGCCTCATAGTTTCCCTTTTAAAAGCATGAGCTGGGCTGGAGAAATAAATATTTGCGTTACAATTCCTGTTGGGAACGAAAGGCTGTTTTTGGAGAGAGGGTGTCAAACGGAAGTCGCAGGGGCCAGCGCAGTTCGGTGCCGGGACTGTTCTGTTTGCTGGGTGCGATCCCACTCCCAGCTGGAAGAGGCAGCAGCTCCGCTGGAGGGGTCACCCCACCGCGGGCTCAAATTTGGCCTGGGGCAGGAGAGCTGAGCGGGCAGCTCGACCTGGAGACGTGGCCTAGGGGGCTGGGGGACAGAGCCAGCCCTGGAGCCCTCATCCAGCCGGGGCTCAGCCCCTTCCCTCTGCCCTACTTCCATTTTCTCCCAGTTAGGTGCAGAGGCTCCGGCTGCAGGCACGCTGCCAGCACAGTGCTCCTCGGCTGAACAAAATGTCCCCTTGTCCCAGGGCCTGACTTTTTGGAGCGATCGTTGCTGTGCTTCCCGGGACCCCCGCTCCTTCCCGGAGGAGCTCCGGGACTCTCCATCCAGGCGCCGACACCTGCGCTCAGCTGGAAAATGCAATTTAGGGATCGTGGAGGAGGGAGTGGAAAGAGACGCCTGGAAACCCCGGACTCCCGCTCGTGGGGGAAAGGCTGCGAGGTTCGAATACCGGCAAGAGAGAATGCTGTGCCGGGAATTTTATCCAGTAACAGCGAGTGAGGATGCTGCTGCCGGGAATTTTATCCAGCACCAGCAAAGGGAGGAGGATGCTGCCACCATTTTAGCGGCGGTGCTCCCGCCTGCCGTGGCCGGAACC
>VZTZ01009532.1:0-13172 GCA_013400955.1 Drymodes brunneopygia | reverse complement strand
CCGGCTCGGGCTGGGCAGGACCCCGGCGGTTCTTTCCCCCCGCTGCTCCTTTCCCATGGTTATTTGGCTACTCCGGCTTGCAAGGCTGTTTTTCCCCCGCGAGGCGATTGTCCCTATGTGAAGCCGCCCCCAGCCCCATCCCCACGCATTCCCCCATCCATGCAGCCGCCAAACCCGCAGCCTCCCAACCCACGCAGCTCCCACCCTACAGCGCTCATCCACGCACCCCCACAACCCTCCCGCTCCCCAGGAGCCCTCGCAAGGCCCGTGCCGTGGGTGCTGGGGCGTGGGTCCCACGTCCCTGCTGGCAGGGCTCCCTGCGGTGGGGATGATGATGATGATGATGATGCGTGGGGATGCGTGTGCACGCGCTTCCCACGCCCCAGGCCTCCCGTGACGTCCCGGCTTCCTCCGCCGGCCTTGCGTCACCGCGGGAGGATGTTGCTGGGCTCGGGGAACGGGGGCCCAGGAGCCGGCCGGGGCGCCCCGGGTGGCCGGAGCGATCCCTGCCTGTCCCCTCCTTTGTCCTCTTCCCCGGGTTTGTCCACCCGCGACCGCCGGGCTTCCCTCTGGATGGGGATGTGGAGCCCGGGAGCGGGACTGGGCTCCCTTTGCCCTCTCGGGCTGTCACATTGGCCACGTTGGTGGCGCTGGGGACTGCAGTGCGAAGGCAAAAAGTCCTGTTTTCCTCCCAAAATGGTTGATTTTACAGTTGGTTGGCTGGTTGGTTTCCTCCTTTAAAAATCCTTCGTTTCTACAGGGAGGTTTAGGAGGGTTGGGATGGAGATGCTGAGTTCTCAAAGCCTCCATGGAAGAGCCCCTCCTGCAGCCTGCGCTGGTGTCAGCAAATGTGGAGCTACCGGGCTTTTTCCTCCTGGGAGCAGTACTGCTCTCTCCAGGGTAATAAAATCCCAAGGAATGGGGAGTGTCCTTGACCCCTATCCCCACAGGTGTCTGAGATTTGCGTTTCTCCTGTGTCATGGAGGTGGCAAAGCTTTCAGAAACAGGGCTTTTGGCGAGCCTGTGGTGGCAGGGAGGGCTGGTTTGCAGCGGGAGCACAGTCCTGGGAGAGAGATCTGAGATGTTCGGTTTGTTTGGGAATACTGGATGGAGAAGGTGAAGAAATGTTTGCAGTAATGGCTCCATCAGCTTGGTGTGGGGAAGGCTGCCTTTTGTGCTGCCCTTGGTGGCTTGGAAGCCAAAATAATGGATGTTTCCTTCTTTTCATGGGTAAGTGGTGGTTTGGGCTGGAACGTGCCCTTCCTGCCATCCCTTCATCCTTCTCAGGACTATCAAGATTTCCTCCACTCTCCCCTGTTACCGACAGCAAGCCAGGGAGAAATTCACCCTTCTCCTCTTAGGCGAGCCTTGGGACATCTCTTCTACTGGCTCTCTGCAGGTCACTCCCCAGCCTATCCCCAAGGAGCCAAACCAATTTTCCTTGAGGGTTTTCAGCCCAGCTGCAATTTCACAGATTCATCCCCCTCTTCCCCACGCTGAAGAAGGAGGGGTAGGTTTGCTGTCTGGGGAAGGAGGGCTGGAAGAACCCCCAGATTCCGGCAGCGGTGGCTTTGTTACCACCCTGCTCCAGCGCAGCGGGGACGTGGATGACGCCAGCACTCCAAAGACCAGCATTGTTCCCAACACCGGCCACGGACAGTTTCACTCCCAGTGCTGCCGAAACAGAGCTTCTTGCTGCAGCTCTGTGTCACGGGCTTTGTTTTTGGCACGTGGAGCGATCCCTGCTCCGCTGGGATTGACGTGTGTATAAATCCATGTGGGATTGGGGTAGGATGGATGATGAGACGCAGTGGAGCGCACCAAGGGGGCAGAGCTGTGGCTGGCATTGATGCTCAGCTCCGTAACGCCTGGCTCCCTGCTGTTCAATGGCGGCATTGGTAAGTTTGGAATTTGGTTTTGTTCCCGGGGTAAGCTGGAATTCATGGCTGAGCTGCCCTGCAAAGCCAGTGCTTGTTCTTGCCCGGCATCCCTCGTGACGGGTGCTGGGAATGGGATTGTGTGAAGTGTGACAGATTAGATGTTGAGGAAGGAGACCTGAACCACAGGTTGCATCCTCCCCTCATTGCCGTCGTGCCCTTTGGGACCCTCTTCCCATCATCTGGGGACACCCTTCCCATCATCTTAGGGTGTCATTGCCATCTCAGGCTGCAATGCTGGCTCTGGTCTCTGAGGGAAGTGGGAGTTGTGCCTGGCCCTCACCCCCATACCTGGGCCATCCTGCATGTGCTGGGGAAGGATCATCCTCACTGTTATTTTGGGTTTGCATCTGCAGCCCTGGATTTTGGGCAGCTGGGCGCCTCAGCTGGGGATGCCCTGGCAAAGTGGAGGATGTATTTGATAGGATATGTTTATGGATGGGATGTATTTCTGTATGTGTACATGTGTGCTGTGTTAAGGCTGAAGATGGTTCCTGTATTGCCCCGTTTATTTTCCTGTGGTGCTTGCCTGGCTGCTTTGGTGACTCTGGGACCAAGTTAGGGAGCTCCTGGCTGCAGTGTGCTGGGAGCCAGACCCCTGGGATGGGATGGGATGGGGTGGGCCAGGCTCCTTTGGCTCATCCCATGAGAGGGGCTTGCTGTCCCTGGTGAGCCTTGCGCCGCCGATAAACCCCAGCCCTTCGCTTCCTCCTGTCGGAAGTCATTAACACCGACAAGCTTTTCTGGCTCAATAGCTCCCAGTGACTCTGAATAGCTCCCAGTAACTTCGTGCCGCTGCCTGACATCCTACACCGCCGCCTGCCTGCGCTCCCTGCTCCCCGAGCCTTCAGCACTCCTGTCCCTCCTCCACCACTCCAGGGAGGATGGGAGCTGTTTCATTTTGGTGTATGCCTGGGTGGGAGTGAGGCATTTTGGTGTCTTCCTCCATCCTGCCTACATCCTTTGAGCAGGATGTGGTGGAAGACTGGGCTGTGCTGCCCCGTCTCCCTTGGGGCTCCTGTGTGGGACAGGGGACTAATCTGCAGCAGAGGGCAAAGCTCCATTCTGGAACCCTCCTGGTCTTCCATGGATGTGTGAAACTGGTGTTACTGGGCAAGCTGATCCATGTCCTGTAGCAGGTTGAAGTGTCAGCCCTCCACGTTCATTTAGCTGTGTTCCCACAGCCAAGTTCACTGCTCCACAGTGGAGCTGCAGCCCCAGGAGGCCACTGCCAGCTGACGGGGCTGTGCTGGGGATGCTGTGTCTGAATGGGGGTTTGTTGCCTCTAAAGTCCTCCTTTTGCTCCCCCTCTCCCTTCCATAAGTATCCCCCAGCCTCCAGGCCATTTTTCCCACCCCCTGCTCCCTTTCCCTTGTGGCATTCCTGCCGTTTCCATCTTCACTGCCCTTTCCCCTTTTGTTGTGGAGCTCCCTGCTTCACCCTGAGAAGCCGCTCCAACAATGACCAGGGATGCTCCTTGGGCACCCCTCCTCCTCCTCCTCCTCTTCCTCTTTCTCTCACTCTGTCTCACCACATGCCCCTGGTCTCCCCCACAGGCTACCAAGCAGTTCCTGGAGGAGATCAACAAGTGGACAGGCCAGTACAATGTGTCCCCGCTCTCCTGGAATGTGGCTGTCAAGTTCCTCATGGCCCGCAAGTTCGATGTCCTGCGGGCCATCGAGCTCTTCCACTCCTACCGGGTAAGGGAGAGGGGCCGGAACCCCCAGCCAAGGGCTTCCTGCTCTGCGGGAGATCCCTGCTCCCTAGGACCACCCTCCCCCTGCTCTTTTTTCTGTTTCTCTCTCCCTTACGAGTTTTATCCAGCTGGAAAATCCTTTTTCAGCCAAGGCAGTCGCCATGGAGATCTCGCTGATCCCAATTCCTTCCCCTCCTCTGGGAGGAGCTCATGGGGTGCCCTCCTGGCTGGTGTGTGCTGCCCACAGAGCATTTCCCTGTATATTAAGGATATAGATCCGTGCATGCCTTTTCCAACTTGGTGTTGCAAAGCTGCTCCCCCTGTTACTGGGGGGTGTGCTGGGAAATGACCCCATAGAACAGAGGTGGGATGGCTGGGTGCCCCGTGGGGCAGAGGTGGGATGGCTGGGTGCCCCGTGCAGCAGAGGTGGGCCGTGCTCCCTGTCACTGCCCTCCCTGCCTGCAGGAGACACGGCTGAAGGAGGGAATTGTGAAGCTGAAGCCGCACGAGGAGCCGCTGCGCTCAGAGCTGCTCAGCGGGAAGTTCACCATCCTGGTAGGTGGGGTGTCCCCCATGGAGTTATCCCAGCTGGCTGGTTTATCCCAGCTCTGCTCTGCGTGGGTGCTGCAGGAGCCTGACCGCGTTTCCTCGGCAGAGTGTGCGGGACCCCTCCGGTGCCTCCATCGCCCTGTTCACAGCCAAGCTGCACCACCCCAGCAAGAGCGTGCAGCACGTGGTGCTCCAGGCACTCTTCTACCTGCTGGACCGAGCTGTGGAGAGGTGAGCCTGCCTCTGCAGAGCTGCCCTGTCTCACACTGGAGAGTCCCCGGGCAGCACGTTGCCTCCCAGGGAGATCACCGCTCCCCATGGCTTGAAATTCCCTGGTTTGAACTCTTAACCAGTCGTCCTTATGAAGTTGTTCAGCAGGGGAACAAAATACCCCAAGCCCTGAACCAGGCTCTTTGCAGCCTTGCCCTGTCCACACCCTGGGTTCAGTTTAGCAAAGCCCCAGATTCCTGCAGGCCCTTGCTGGGGAGAAGGCAGCCCCCCCCATCAGCCAGATGTAACGTGAGCCCTGCCAAAAATACGAACTTGGGACATTCCCCTGCCATTTATCCTGCTGGGCTCTTTCTGTTTTTGACCTTATCCATCACGGGTGATGCTGCTGAGGCAGGCTTAAGGCACGAGTCAGACTTAAATGAGGGCTGTAGGATGAGGTTGTGGAGCAGCTGGAAAGTGCAGAAGCAAGGTTTGGGTCTGTGAGTCCTTCTGGAAGCATGGGAAGGGATTTTTGGGGGTCAGTGTGGGGCAGAGCTGCTGATGCAAGAGCCAGGTGGTTGCATGTTGTGGGGCTGACGTTATTCTTTTCCCCCTCTCAGCTTTGAGACGCAAAGGAATGGGCTGGTGTTCATCTACGACATGGCAGGGTCACAGTACACCAACTTCGAGCTGGACCTCAGCAAGAAGATCCTCAACCTGCTCAAGGTGGTGCCTGGGGCTTAACTGGTATCTGGGGACAGTGTGTGGGCCACTCGCTCACCGAGAACCCAAAGTCCTGTGGTTTTGGCATCAATTTGCTCCCCAGAGCACGCTGAGCACGTCTCAGGCAAGGAGCAGCAGCTCCAGCCCCGCCAGACCTGGGGAAGGCACTGGGAGCTTGCGAGGCTGGACCCGGCTATGGCTGCGGTGTGGCACGGGTGGGAGGGATCAGCTGTCCCCAGGCTGGATTCCTCTCACTGCTGCTGGCAGCACTTTTGGGAAAACAGATGCAAATTATTTTTTAATCATGCTGGCATTTGGTGCCTCCTCCCTTCTCCGGAAAAAAAAGCAATAAGAGTAAATACTGGCTGGGGTGTGTTCTTTGTACAATCCCGGTTCCCAGTCTTCACCTCTCCCCCGCAGAGCCAAACCCTCTGCCTACCTAATTCCTGGGAAGTAATTTGTTTCCGTATCAACTCGTAAGAACAAGCACGGCCGTGAGCATGCGAGGCACACTTCAGATGTGGCATTGCAATCATGGGGTGCCTTTGCTGATTGTCAGCTCTGCTAGGATATGTCCCCTGCCACAACAGAGTTGATCTGAGCCCCTCCTCACGCCCACAGGGTGCCTTCCCAGCTCGGCTCAAGAAGGTTTTCATCGTGGGAGCACCCATGTGGTTCCGCGTGCCCTACTCCATCATCAGCCTGCTGCTGAAGGAGAAGCTGCGGGAGCGGGTGAGTGGGGACCCTCCTGGCCTGGGACTCTCCTGGCACAGGACCCTCAGTGGGCAGGGCTGAGGCTGCTTTCCCTTTGTGACAGGGTGGTGGAAGCAGCTTGTGCCATTCAGCCCCATCTGCTGGAAGCTGCTGAGCACCAGACCTTTGGCATCCCTGTCCGCATCCCCAGCAAATCCTCTTCAACCTTCTCGGAGTCACCCCTGCCCTTCCTCTTCCTTCCACAGGTGCAGATGGTGAAGATGTCAGAGCTGAAGGAGCACTTGCCCCGAGAATGCCTCCCTGAGTACCTGGGAGGGTCCCTCAAACTGGACCCTCTGAGCTGGAATTGCCGGTTCCTGCCGCAGCAGAACGGGCACCCCGACCCCCTGGACGAGCTGATCCTGGTGCCGCTGGCGGCCCCCAAAGATAACGGCTCCATCCATGTCCCTGGGCCCAAGTCAGTCACCCTCCAGGAGCTGCTGGATCACATCAACCACAAGCAGAAACGTGGCATCTACGAGGAATATGAAGACATTCGGCGCAGGAGCCCGGCCGGCACCTTCGTCTGCTCTTTGTGAGTCGGTGGGAGGGAGCCAGGTGCCCCTCTCACCCCAAAAAGCTGGGTGCCCCCCTCCCCACACTTCTGCTGCTGAGTGGTGCTCCATCGACCTCTTTATGGTGTGGTGCTTTGGGTTAGCAACAGAGAACTCCGGGATGGTCTAGGGATGGTCTGAGCCCCCTTTGTGGATACTGCAGCCTCTGGGAATGGGAGGGAGCCGCGGAGGACCGCAGGGACCAGGACCTGGCCGGGACCGTGCTTCCCGAGGCTTTGGCCAGGTGATGGCAGCAGAGCCCAGGCTACGGGCCCCAGAGGCTCACACAGAGGGAGGGAGGGATGCTGCCTTTGCCTTGCCTGTGATACATCCCTGCTTCCCTCTCCCAGGGCACCCTACAACCAGGACAAGAACCGGTACGGGGACGTGCCCTGCCTGGACCAAACTCGTGTCAAGCTGGCGAAGCCGTACAGCCGGCCGGAGGTGAGCCAGCCCAGGATGGACACTCGCAGTCCTGGGGGAAGCTGGCACAGCTGTGCCAGGGTTCTGGAGGCCTTATCTCACCCCTGCTTTTCTCCCTGCAGCTGACTGACTACATCAATGCGAGCTTCATGGATGGCTACAAGCAGAGGAATGCTTACATTGGCACTCAGGGTATGGCTGAGCCAACGAAGGCTTGTTCTGCTCCTGGTGCACCCATGGGTTCCACCTCTCTGCCCAGTGTCAGCCACTGGCCATGGGGGACATCCCAGGAGCAGGGCACTGCCCAGCAGCTCCCCTTTCTCTCAGGGTGTATTTACTCCTCCCTGGGTGTATTTATTCCCCTCCCAGTTTCCAGCTAGTGGACTGAAGTTTTTCCTGGGACAGATCAAGGATGGCTATCTTCCTCCATCCTCTCCCTCCCCCTACCCCTATCCCAGCTCTGGATTTGCCCCATCTGCCCAAGGATGAGCAGAGAGGTGGGATCAGTGCTGAGCTGCAGGGACTCAGTGCTGGGGGTGGCAGTCAGTGGCAGCTCCAGGCAGTGTTTGTGGAGCCACACCACCCTCCAGGAAGGGGCTGTGGTTCCCTGCGGGGCTGATGGGGGGCTGGTGGATGCAGCTGGGCGAGGGGTTGCCCAGATCCTTGAGGTTTTGGGCTGATGTGTGGGTTGTCCCTGCAGGGCCTCTGGAAAACACCTACGGTGACTTCTGGCGCATGGTGTGGGAGCAGAATGTCCTGGTGATCGTGATGACAACCCGGTGAGTGCTCCTGGAGGGATACAGCCCTCTTTTTCTGTGCAAAATGAGCATTTTTGGTGTGGGATGAGCAGCACTGGGCTCAGTGCAGTGATCCTGCAGCAGTGGTGCCAGCCAGAGCCCCGTAGAGGTGGGACATGGAGTCAAGGACAGACTGGTCCCTGTGGGATCCCCAGAGGACCAAGGCTGGGTGGCATGGGAGATGTCCCAGGCAGGGCAAGGAGGACATTACCAGCTTGTCCTTGTCCTGCTCCCAGGCTGGAGGAAGGAGGCAGGAGGAAGTGTGGCCAGTACTGGCCCCTGGAGAAGGATTTCCAGGTGTGCTTTGGGGCCCTGACCATCACCAACCTGGGCATAGAGAACCTCAACCATTATAAGAAAACCATCCTGGAGATCCACAGCTCAGAGGTGCGTGACCACAGCTGCCTGGTGGGGGACTGGCATGGGGGCACCAGGGGTCAGAGGAGGAAAGAGGCTCTAAACCCCCTGCTTTCCCCAGACCAGGGAGCGGCGGCTGGTGTCCCACTTCCAGTACCTGAGCTGGCCAGATTATGGTGTCCCCTCTTCCGCCGCCACTCTCATTGACTTTTTGGGGGCCGTGAAGCAGCAGCAGAGGGTGGCTGTCAGCGCCCTGGGACCCCGCTTCAAGGGTCATCCCGGGGGACCCCCGGTCGTGGTGCACTGCAGCGCTGGCATTGGCAGGACAGGTAATGGGTGAGGGGGAGGTTTGGGGATGGTGTGGTGACAAGTTCAGCTTCCCTGGGACATTCCTGTCCTGGGGACTCACAGTGTGTTTGCAAGCTGGTTGACCTGAGACACGTCCTCAGGACTTCCCACAACCATGAGACCTGGGAGAAGTCCCCAGATGCCTGTGGGAGATCAGTGGGGGGCTGAGCACCACCACTCTACTTCTCACAAGGGGCAGCGATGGTGACATTTGGCATCTGATGCCATCCCCACCACCGTCCCTAGGTACCTTCTGTGCTCTGGACATCTGCCTGTCGCAGCTGCAGGACGTGGGCACTCTGAACATCTACCAGACCGTGCTGCGCATGCGGACCCAGCGCGCCTTCAGCATCCAGACCCCCGAGCAGTATTATTTCTGCTACACCGCCATCCTGGAGCACGCCCAGCGCGAGGGCCTGCTGCTCACCAACCACAGCCGGGCCGCCCAGGACAAGAGCTCGCCGGGGCACTGAGATCCCTCCGCCTCCCTGCCCATCCTCGGGGGCTGCCTGAGCCGCCTCGGTGCCCGCCGGGACTCAGCAGGGCCGTGGGGGCGGCGGAGCCGGAGCACCTCAGCTGTCAGCACTGCTATGGAACTGTGCCTTATTCGACCCAAACGGTGGCTGCCACTTGCCGGTACGGGAAGGGGCTCTCGCTCCTCCCCGTCGTGTTTCAGTTGGGTTTGCTTGGTTGGGGAGGTGGTTTGTCTTCTCTTCAAGTTGGGTTTCCTTTCTTTGTTTTTTTGGTTTGTTTTTTTGTTTGTTTGTTTGTTTGGTTTGGTTTTGTTCTTGTTTTTTTTGGTTTTTGTTTTTTTGTTGTTGGGACCACCTAAGATGTACCTAGAGAGGGGCTTTGCAAAGTCCTAGGAAATGTATTCCCAGTCCTGGGGCTGAGGAAGAGGCACGTGCTTAAGTCTCAGCTGACGCTCCACCTGTGTGTCTGTATGTATGTGTGTATATAATATACCTCCCTGTGACCCCCTGCTATTATATAGATACATATATACAACCTCCCCTTTAGCAGCTCCCAAGGGTCCCCACTGTCCTGCCACCTCACTGCTGTGATCTCTGGAGCGGTGAGTTTGGTCCTGGCTCTGTCTTGTCTTCCTCCTCCCCCTCATTTCCCCTCATGGGGCAGCGCTGGGACCCGGTACCCCCTCCCGTGCCCGTCCCGCTGGACGCACAAAGATACTTGATGGTGTCTCCCCCTGTTTCTTTGTCTCATCCTCCCTGCGGAGACAGCAGCTCTGCTCCTGGGAGGATCTGGAGGACTGGGGTGTCCCGGGGGTGCTGAGCTCACAGGCATCCCCTGCCCCTGTGGGAGTCACTCGGTACGAGGTGATGGGGCCACGGGCACCGACCGGCTCTCCAGGTTGCCCGACTTCCCAAGCTGCCACTGGGAACCCGCAGGCCCAGCCCTGCGTTGAGTCACGGGCTGGGAAAGCGCTGAGCAAGAATAAACCCCAAACCCTGGAGAGGCAAGGAGCTTCTGCCCCAGCCCCAGCCCCCACTACTGCCTGGGCCTCCCCAACTTTATACTGTAATAAGCTCTTTGAATGTGTATATTCTTATTTTTTTATAATCTTGGGGGAGGGAGGCGCAGGGTTTGGGAGGTTTTATTTTGTTTTCTTTTGGGGTTTTCTTTTGTGTTTGTTTTATTTTTGTATTTAACATTAACTTGATCCAAGCCAGAGCCAGAAGTATTTGTAAATGTTCCTATTTTGCTCTCAGAGAAACCTTTTTGTTGTCATTACTTTTTTGGGAGTTGTTTTGTTTTTATTTGTATTGATATATAAATATATCACCAGTGACCAGTCCTCTTTGTTGTCGTGGGGGCATTGGGCAGGACAGAAGAAGGAGGGAATTTAGGGCTTTGCACAGGCTGTGTTCTCTGAAAACCAGCTGGCCCCATCCCTGGCTACATGTGGACTTTGAGGAGCACAGGGCTGTGTTCAGGGCTTCTTCTGGCCTGGGTGAGGCTGAAACAGAGATAACCAGGCTGCAGGAAGCTTTCCTGGGTGGGCAGGATAGTGTCAGGAGGGAAGGCAGCACAATGGGCTGGCATAGCCAAGGGTGACAGAAGCCACCCTGCTCCGAGCTCCTGCCTCTTTTCCTGGGGCCTTGGCAAGCCCCAGGACATCAGTCTCCTGTCTGGCCGTGGTATCTGCCTGCTGCTGCCTTTTGCTGCAGGATTTGGGGGTGCAGGTGTAGCCTCTGTGCTTCTGAATCCCCTCTGAGGAGGCAGGTAGGGCACAAAAATTAGGGGGAACTCCTGTCAGGCAGCCCCAGTGCATTCAGGTGCAAGCAATGCCAGTCCCAGAGCAGCAGCCGCAGCCTGAGGCTTTGGGATGAGGGAAGAAAAAAGGCAGCTTGTGCAAATGAAGCCCTAGAGCCAGCAAAAGAGCTCGTGCCCTAGAGCAGGGCAGCTGGTGGGTGTGAAGAGCAGCACCTGGGTTTGCTCAGCTGGAGCCTAAAAAAAGTGAGGGATGCCAGTATCTTTCTAGGACTAGCACAGGGACAAGCATTCCCATGTTCTGGGTGTGGACTGGCTTGGCTGTGCCAAACTGAGGTCAGACACAAGCACTAGAAGGCTGGAAAAGAACCAGAGGCAGCAGGGAATCCGTCTGGAAGGGCTGCATGTCCCAGTGCCTAGGAGTGCGTGAGAGGTGGGCGTTGGGAACATCCCTGGAGCCGTGCACATCCTGCCCGCAGAGTGGTTCTGGTTCAGCTGCAGTGTCCCATCCTTCCACCCAGCTCTCTCCTGGAGGAGCATCAGCCCAGGCAGTGTGATCTGCTCCTCCAGCTCAGGCTGCCCTCAAGCTTCCCTCCAGGCACCCCTTGTGGGGTGGCTCCTCCAAGGGAGCCCTCATCCTCTGCAGGAAGGCTTCCAGGACCTTCCCTCCTCACTGCCAAACTTTTTCACCCAGCTGGGCTTTCTTCTCGGAACACGTGCAGGAAGGGAGTGTTTGCAGTTCCTTGTTAATCCTGTGCTGTCAGCAGCAGCTCTCTGTGGCTCAGTGGGGCTTTTGGCAAAGTCTTGGGTCCAGATCTGAAAGCTGCAGGTGATGCCAGGTGTCCCACATGGCCCCACGAATGTGCCCAGCCCACGTCTCTCTTGCACGGGCTATGAAATCCCAACCAAGCCCACTCTGTGTGCACGGTAAAGGTGGTTGTGCCTTCTGGCTCAATTCCACGTGATGTGGGCACAGAGAACCAAAACTTTTCCAAGAAGACTCATGTCCTGGGTGTCTGGTAGGAATAACCAGAGGGGAGGGATGGAGATCACCAGCGCTGGCTCTGAATGGGAACAGCTCGGATACGCTGCTCCCTTCGAGGAGGGATGATGATCCCATCTGTGCTGGAGGCGGAGGAAGAGGTTGTAAACCTTCTCCATGGAAAAACAACCCAAACACTCACCCTCCCTTACTATTTCTTACTGTTTTTCCTCAAAGCCAGCGTTTTCAGTCCTCTTGCACAACATGAGGTTTTGTTCCATCCATTCCTTCTGTGCCAGCAGGTCCTGCTCAGCAGCAGGAATATGGATTTCTCTGAAAATGGTCACTTCATGCAGACAGTCAGAAATTACTGGAAAGAAAATCTTTGTATTGTTTGGAGAGTGGTGGGAAAAATGGGCTGCTGAGTGCAAGCAGCCTGATGCCTGCAGAATCTCCCCTTCCCTGGAGTGGCCCAGAGACAGGGATCAGTCACCACAGGCAAAAGTTACAGCACAGGCAACTCCAAGAATGAAATCCAGAGTTCCACTGGAGTTTGGAAACGGGGATATGAAGGCATTGCAGGGCACTCCTAAAGCGGCGCTGCCATCGCTGTGCCCACCTGTCTCATTTGGCTTTCCCGGCTGCATACACGCCGCCTCGCTAATGACGATTACTTTAGTGCTTGTAATTTTGCGCCCTGGGAGTTTGGAAAGAGCCTGGCTCCAGAGCGCTTCATTTCCCAGCCCTTCTGCTTCCTCGCCTCCGGTTTCCAAGGCTCAGGCTCGATCTCCAGTGGCACTGCAGCCCGTGCAGGCTCAAATCCCTCTGTTGAGAGCCCTTCCAGGAGTTAAACCGAGCTGCAGCTCCCAGCTCCAGGGACCCTCCTCTGCTGTGCCTGCTTGTCCTGGCACCACCCCACTACCTGCTCCTGCAACACTCTCCCCGTCTGAGAAAGGGGAGAACAGCTGGGAAAAAAAACCCCAAACAATTAGGAGATTTAGACCTTATTTAAGTGAAGGTGCGTGAAACACACATTTTAAGAGAAGTGTGGAACGTGTGTTCGTATTTCACCCTTTGCCGAGCACGCTCTGGATGCCCAGACGAGCACTAACGGGCGGCCAGGCCCGGCTCCTCCAGCCTCCGTCTGGGGAACGCAGCAACTCACTCCACAACTTTCCAAAGGGAGAGAAAGGCGGTAATTGCAAGCATTAACCCCCACCTCTATCTCGTGTTTTAGCGGAGAGGAACGCTGGCTACCGCTGCCGGGGCAGCGGCTCCCTCAGCTTCCTCCCGCCCTCCGCCTTGAGGCCTTTCCCTCGCACCCCCCCTGCCCCCGTGGGCGGTGCGGCCGTGACGATCGGCACCGCGGGGCCAATCCGCCCCGGGGGGAGTTCCCCCTCCATTCAGGGCTGCTCGCCTGCGCGCTGAGGGTATGTAACAGCTGCTTTCCCCACACACACTTTCCCAGTTCGGACCCCCTTCGCGGGAATCGCTTCCCACAGAGCGGGCGGGAACCTGAGGGAAAAGGCGGGGGGGAGGGTAGGACGGGAGGGAAGCGCGCGCGCGCTCCAGATCCCGCCGGCGGGAAGCGCGCGACGGGCGGCGGGAGCG
>VZTZ01009527.1:73342-186395 GCA_013400955.1 Drymodes brunneopygia | reverse complement strand
TATTATTATTTTTCTTACCTTATCCTCTTGCATTTCTTAACATTTGTGACTAAACAACAGGGAAATACTTCAAAGTATCTTGAAGACTTTTTCCATCATGGTTTGGTTTTTTTCCAATTGACTCAGTGGCTCATTTATGGGGAACATCACACAAGACTGTTTTTAGAATGTTCTTTCCCCTCGTTTTATATGTAATTGAACCACTTAACACTCTTAATGTAAATGTGTGTTGGATTAGACTCTAAATGAGCAACTCCTAATAGCAGATAATTGTTCAAAAGGACTCTGTGGCACATGCACATTTCATTCTGGCTGTGGAAAACAGTCTGCAGATCCACATAAAAAATGATTGGGATTTTTTATTTTGGTGATATACCACAAAGGTCTGAAAATTAATATAAAGAAGTTAAGAACATCGAACATGGGAAAATTTAGGTAAGGCCATTACTTGTGATTTTTGTTTTAAAAGATAAAATATATCTGTTGTTAAGAGACAGTTGTTAGTTGTTTTTTGGGAGGGGAGTGTTTGGTTGGGTTTTTTTTGCTTTTTTGTTTGTTTGTTTGTTTTATTTGTTTGTTTGTTTGTTTTGTATGGGTTTATTTTGGGGGGTTTTATTTGAGTTGGGTTGGATTTTTTGTTTTTCTTTCTTTTTTTTTTTTTCCCCTTTCTGGTAAAATAGAGCAAATCTTTCAAGTACACAGGTATATTAGGCACTTCAGTTCTGCAGATCATATTAAATTTTTGTATAAAGAGTCTTACAATTCAGTACTGGATTTGACGACCATAGCAACCTTTGTGAGGTGTCCCGTTCTATTTGGACATGTATGTATTTTGAAACTGTGCTGGCACAGGACTCAACAGGCTGAGCAAGATTGCTCTGCACCGGAATAATTCCCAATATGCCTTGCAATGCTGAAATGTGTCTAAGCAGGTAAAGCCTAGGCACAGAGGCAGCTCACCTGCAGTTCCCTTTGAAGACAGAAGTTGTATTTCTTCATGGTGCTGTATTGCATTGGATTGCTATATCAGTTTTTGTTGACAGTATAGAATATTTTACTGTGCTCCAGTGTTACATATGCATATGCCCTATGAAAGAGCATGGAATCTACAGCATCTATTTACTGACTTCAGTTTGACACATTCGAAGAAGTGAATAATGGTTATCCTTTGTGTTAACTAATGAGCAGTGAGTCTTCCTCTTTCTGAATATATTGTACTTCTGACTACAGTACCAGTCACAAGGTCATGACTCTGAAACCAGTTTGGCAATGTCTTGATGAAAATAGGCTCAAAAGAGTAAAAAAGGATTATAGCTATGAATAATTTTTGGTTTTGATCTATGCCATCAAAGGGTAACCAGGGTAAAATAAGTTCAGACTATATACTCTTAAGATTTCTTGATTCAGTCACATCTAAATTTCCACTCTTATTTACATGAGTAAGAACTTTGTATACTGTAGACAAAACTGGATGTTGTGCTTGATTTTTTTGATTGTTAAATACAATTTAATGCAGATTTGGAAAAAAATAATTTCAATTTGGAGGTCACATTTTCATTTTAGAACAAACCTGCCAAGTTTTTAAATTCTGATGCATCAAGCATTACTTTTACTTTCTTTGGTATTTGCTACATGCTAATCTCTTGCAGACCCTGCTGCAGTCACTTGGGAAAAAAACCTGGACATGTTATATTGGAGAACTATTCTGAAAGTGTTGAACATTTTCTGCTTGCATGTGTAATAGTTTTGACATCCAGGCTTCAAAATCATCCTTTTCCACAAGAATAAAAAATAGAAAGACAAACATTTATAAAGTTTGTGGATAGTATTTTGAGAATCTTATTGTTCTTTCCTTTAGTTTCATGTTTCTTCAACTTCACTGCGCCATCTGGAATTATTCTTTCTCCAAATTATCCTGAGGAATATGGGAACAATATGAACTGTGTTTGGTTAATTATCTCAGAGCCAGGAAGCAGAATCCATCTGATTTTCAACGACTTTGATGTAGAGCCCCAATTTGACTACCTTACAGTTAAAGATGATGGGATTTCAGATTTACCACCTCTTGGCACATTTTCTGGCAATGAGGTCCCTTCTCAATTGGCTAGTAGTGGGCACATAGTAAGACTTGAATTTCAGTCAGATCACTCTACCACTGGAAGAGGATTTAATATCACTTACACAAGTAAGATTTTATTTTATGCCTAGTTTTATGCTTTCGTCATAATAATTAAAACAGAGAATATACCTATATTTATATTTATAACACAGAAGAAAATTGTTATGCTTGTATAATTGCACTGTTTTCTGGTGTCATCTTTGTATTCATTAGCTTATCTGAATCCTTATCATTTATTTATTTTAATTGTAATAGTGCTGAGGAATTCCCTTCATTATTTATTATTTGTATTTTTTGTTCATACTACATAAATGCAGAGCACGTAACTAAAGTCCAGATCATTCACATCAAAGTATCTAGTGCAGGTAATTTAAGATACTTCTTAATGGAATCAACAAGAATAAGTTCATAAAGGTATTAATTTTAGATCCCAAATATTGAGGTGTTTATTGGAAAAGCATAAAAGTATAAAAAAGTAACTAGGATATCAATGCAAATAAATATTCTGGAAACCTGCTTTGCTTTTGTATGTTTTTTTCTATTTGAATGGTGTGGAATCTAAGAATACAGACACCTAAGAATAGAGATGTCTTTTCTGCATTACACATAATAGTTACACTGAGTTTTTTCCTAGTGTCTAGAACACAGCTGAATTGATGCAGAAGCCTTTCCTGTACGAGTACGCTAACTTAGAATCATTCTTCTATCTGGCTACTGTTCCTTTAAGAATTTTAAGAATGCTCTACCTTTGAGATGGCAATTCTCAAATGTACAAAGTTTAACTGCAACTGGACAACTGGCACAAAAGTTGTTAAATATGGACCTACTGGTCATGTACATATAAAGAACTACTGAGAAAATAAGTTTTTTCTATTTGGGCAAGCACGCTAAGATATATCTGGCTAGAGATGGCCCTCTGTTTTGTTTATATAAAAATATGTTACTAAACAGTACTCTCAATAGAAAACTCTAGCAACAGCATTGTCATGTAGAAAACACTTTTCCATTTGCCATAGATTGCTAACTCTCCTAAAAGTTTTATGAGTCATTCAAATATGCTACTTATATACAGGTTATCATTTAAGCTGAAGAAATTATTTTCTAAGGTTATAGAAGTTAATTGACAATAAAGTTGTCTTTGAGACCTTTTGCACTGTTTCTGTGTTGTGTCAATTAAATTAATAGTGTTTGTGGCCAAGTTGTTTTCTTGCATTATTTAGAAAGATTCCTCACATAAAGCTGGAATTCATTGGTTTCAATTTTTTTTAAGTGTTAGATATATACATTGGTCTTTTATTGTTATAGGAAGGGATAATTTGGCAGGAAGAAAAAAGGGGAGGCCATTTCCTCTTGTTTTATCACTTGGTACCTGTAAGAAGAGACCAATACCCACTTTACTACAACCTCCTTTCAGTTAGCTGTAGGGGGCAATAGGGACTCCCCTCAGCCTCGCTTTCCTCAGGGTTTACAATCCCCATTCCCTTATGTTAGAGGCAAAACATCTGGATTTTGTCCAGAGGAAAATTTAGGCAAATGGTTCTTGTGTATCTAAGCCAAACATATCTAAAAAACTTCTGAATTCCAACTATGTTGAATGTGTGTGAATGTCATTGGATTTGAAGCTGACTTTTTAGTGAGAAATTTTGTATACTTTGAATTATATATTACTATATTATATGTGTTACGTATTACTGTATTACAACTGCAATATTATTCTCTCCCTCCTCCAAAAAACAAGACATAAAGTTTAAAGGGATGTTTTCTTATTATTGCTATTATTGTGGGATTTATTACTAGTATTACTATTGTATTATATATATATACACTATAGTATTACATAGTATTACTATGTTTTTATCAGCCTTTGGTCAGAATGAGTGCCACGATCCAGGCATTCCTATAAATGGGAGGCGCTTTGGAGACAGATTCCTTCTGGGAAGTTCTGTTTCCTTTCACTGTGATGATGGCTTCGTGAAGACTCAAGGCTCTGAATCCATAACCTGTATTATGCAAGATGGAAATGTAGTTTGGAGCTCCACTGTCCCACGTTGTGAAGGTAAGGGCACAATCTTTACTTTGCACCTACAGTTTGAATAATGACACTATTTAAATTTAGCTTACTTTTTGCATTTTGCACATAAATAAGACTGATTTACCAGAAGTTATTCATTCATCTTAACACTCTTCCAGTCAAATGAGAGCACAGTAATAGAAATAACATAGCTTGCTTTTATATTCTTGGAATAAATTAACATTCTAAAAATCTGCTTTCTATTGTTTCCAAGTTCTGATTGTCACCATCATTACTCTGTTGTGAATTATGACTGCTATAACATTTTTGGCTGTAGCAGACTGATGAACATAATTATCTACCACATAGGAAGTAAATAAAACTTCTATATAAAAGTCCTTTTTGAAAATGTACCCCTTTAACTTTCTCAAAAGTATACCTGAATTTTTGTGTGTAATATTATAACCTGCAGTACACCTATTCCTGAGGAATGTAGTAAAAACCAGAGCTATGCTTAATAACCATGATATTCCCAAAAATTTCCAAATTTACTTGCTTGTTCTTTCCTAGGTGAATAAACAGACTAAGATGATCTCTACTTAGGTTTAAAACTCTCTTTAGAATGAAATGCAGTAAGAAGAATTCCTTGATGCTTAACTGATGGGTCCTAAAGTCAAGGCAGATGAGTGCATTTAATAAATGACTAAAGTATGATTTTTAAAAGTCATGTTCAAAATGCATACCTTTTATTAAACAATAGATACATAGACTCCAAATTAAAAGATTTTTTTGGGGAGAAACTGCTCCAAATCTTCTAATTGGTGTAAATCTCACATTTCCATCATTTCAGTGTCATTGCAATTACATAAGGATGTGGGTCATATCACTTGTTATTTGGGCAATTTGAGAACTCAGTTCTCATAAGACTGTGCATTTCAAAGAAATTTTAGAAATACTGAAGAACCCCCATGTTTGCAGTCTGGTAGAAGAAGTGCATGTGAACCTGGATGTTGTACTAGCAAGATTTCTTATCCTGATTAAAGCATGTTACACAGTGGAGCAGAGTTTTTCTTTTTATTCTTAGAGCAAACCCAGCCCCCTCCAAAGCAGGGAGTAGGGTGTTGTTTTACATCAGAAGATTTTTTCTCATTTTGAAACTCTGGATACAATTGTTAAAGTATTCAGTGGAACCTTTGTGTAATTTTATTTTTGAAAAGACATAGATAAAGGTCCAAAGATGAGCACTTTGAAGGAAAAATAAAAACAAAGAAAAAAATTAAAGAAATTACTTTTTCAGAAAATACATTGGCACCACTCATTTATACTTTCTTTGAACCTTTTGGAATATTTACTTGGTTTTTAATGAGGAAAGGATTAAACTAATTGACTGGTTTGGGTTTATTTTTTTTTTCAGATTTTGCTCTTTGTTTCTTTTATAGAAGGAAGTAGTTACATTCGGGATATGTTCCTTTCTGATGTGGATTCTCTTGATAATTGCAGGAGTTTCTGGACTTGGATTATAGTATGGACTAAGAATCCTAACCATGTTTAGTTTGCTTCTGGTTGTCTGAGATTTCTGAACAGCTGTTGGTTTTTTGTTGTTGCTCTGCTTTGTGTCTCTTTATACATTATACCATTGACTTCTTCTATGAGGACAATATAAATGATACTAAGATAAATTTACCTGACCTTGAAAGCGTTCCTGTGTTACACTGTGCCATAGCCTTTAGTAAAACATAACGTCCCAAAGCCCTGTGCCATGACAGCTTACATTTTTAAGGGACTCGTGTTTTCCTAAATTCGTTCTGTCATTTCTGCTGTTGCTTAATCCTGCTCCAAAGTCCTTTGATTTTGTTCTGAAAAATGCTCTCTGTCTAGCCCTGTTTGCTTCATAGCCCTCTTGCAACACTTTTCATTTAAAAAAAACTTTTTATGAAGGAGGATCAGGTTAGAAAACATTTAAACAAATTTGACATACAGGAATGGGCCTGATGGGATGCAGCCAAGAACTCTGAAGAAGCCTTCCAAAGACATTGCAAGGTCGCTCAATATCTTGGGAAGCTGATTTAAATCAGAGAGATCCCTAAGGACCAGAAGAAAGCAAATTCCAGTCTTGAAGAATGGAAAGAGGGAAGATCTGAAGAGCTACAGGTCTCATCTTTATCACTGGGAGAGGTGATGGAACAATATTCCTTGAAATCATTTCCAAACCATGTGCTGTGGTTTAAACCCAGCTGAAAATTAAGCCATATGCAGCTGCTCCTTTCCTCTCCACCCCTCCTGTGAAAGGGAGACAAAAGGCAGATATTCTGAGTTAAGAACAATTTACTGAGAACAGCAATGAGATGAGATAGTAAGAACAATATTAATAACAAAAGTATACAAGAGAGGGTGATTTTCACACAAAAAGTGCTCACTGACCCTTTGTCTGACCAACCAAACCAACCAGGTTCTGCATGTGGGTGGCCACCAAGACAAAGACAAAAGGCCCCCCAGACCCTCCTGCTCAAGTTTTTCTTTCACCCATGTCACATTCCCTTCTTCTTGCAAGTGGAGTCCCTGACTTCTGACCCCTAGAAATGATGTGAGTGGTATAGAATAACAACCAAGGTGTGCCTACACAGCTCCAAACTCCACCACCTCATGTCTACTGTGACAAAATTAACCCTGTCCAAGCCAAAATTAGGATAAAATGAAGAAAACCTATGGTGACTGGGAGTAATCAACATAGATTTATGAAGAGGAAATAATGCCTTACCAACCTAATAGCCTTCTATGTTAAGATTAATTGTCTGATGGATGAGGGGAGGGTAATGGATATTCAGTTTTAGTAACGTGTTTGTCACTGTGTCATGCAAAATTCTCAATGACAAACCAATGAAGTAGGGACTAGAGAAGTGAACAGTGAAGTGGACTGAAAACTGACTGAACTATTTGGCTCATAGAATTGTAGGCAGTGGCACAAGGTCCAACTGGAAGCTAATTCATTGTGGTATAGCCCAGGGGTCAATCCCCTATCCAATACTGTTTAAAATCTGCAGTAGTGAGCTGAATGCTGAGGCAGAAGGTACTCTGAGAGAGTCTGCAGATGGTGTAAAACTGGAGGAAGTGGCTGGTGTACCCTATATTTGTGCTGCTGTTCAGAGGGGTGAGAGCCGCAGGAGAACTGGGCTGAGAATAAATGACAGATCTTTCCCATTTACTCAGTATTGGTGAGGCTATGTTGGGAGCACTGTGTGCGCTCCTGGGATCCACAGTACAAGAAAAATGTGGCCATACTGCAGTGAGTCCAGTGACTGGTCACAAAGATGAGTAAAGACTTGGAGCATCTGTCATACAAGAAGAGGTTGAAAGAACTGTGCTTGTCTCAGCTGGAGAATAAAAGGCTCAGGACTCAAGAGGATCTTGTCAATATGTATAGATGACAGATAGGACGGTTTAAAGAAAGTGGAGCTAGACTCTCCTTAGTGGTGTAAAATGACTGGACAAGAGGCAATGAACAGAAACTGAAAAACATGGATTTCTGTTTAAACATTAGAAAAAACTTGCACTGTGAGAGTGATCAAACATTAAAACAGATTGCCCAGAAAGTCTGGGGAGAGTCCGACTTTGGAGGGAAGGTATGATCCTCACTGGACATGGTTCTATGCAACCTGTTGTTTGGAGCAGGAAATGGACTAGATGGTTTCCTGATATCTCCTTCAACTTAAACCATTCTATCCTCCAATGGAATACTTACAACAGCCAGTTCCTCTGAGCTCAGTGATTACTCAAAAATGTGGCACAGTAGATCAGTAATAATTACTTGGAACAATTTGTCTGATGTTTCCGCATAAATGTGGAATCATACTGGATCTAAATGTGATGAGACAGTATCACTTTTTAACAAGATACTGTGCTTTTCAACAGAAGGAAGGCTAGCAGACCCAAGTGCCATGTTCTGTGTGTTAAAATATATAGAGAGTACTAAGTCTTGATAAGGCATTGCAGGCCTTATGAGTCTGAAGAAAACAAAATGCTCATAACACTGTTAAAATTCTATTAAACTTATTTCTCTATGCATTTTGATTTTTTGCAATTTCTTTGCATATGTAATATATTATAAATAATTTGTATGTTACAAATATACATGTTTTTTTTCTTTCAGCACCATGTGGTGGACATTTGACAGCATCAAGTGGTGTTATCTTGCCACCAGGGTGGCCAGGATATTACAAGGACTCCCTTAATTGTGAATGGGTGATTGAAGCAAGACCAGGGCATTCCATTAAGATCACTTTTGACAAGTGAGTATTATAAACTCAAACAAGAAGTAAGATCTGTGCATAAATATTTATTTTATTATTGAAGAATAAATATATTCTTTAAGAACCCAAAACACAAAAAGGAACTTCATTGCAACACTCACAATACTATTCCTTCAAGTAGTCAGTTAAAGCTTTCTAATGTGTTGTTTGCTTCCATTTTATCCAGAAGGAAGTTCCAGAATTTTAGGATGCTGACTTTTTTTCTCATTAAAGACTTTTTAGTATTTATAAATTTATATTTATTTGCAAGTGTTTTGTTTTTTTTTTTTTAAATTAATGATCAGAAGTCTGAGGTTCAGGGATGTCTTCTTAAATGTAAATTTAAGCAGTATTACTTATAAAATGGAGCATTTAAATTTTATAAAAGGAAATGCATTGCCTGAAGTTGCAGTAGTTTGAATGGGCATGATCTTAACAGTGTGATGACAATAATTAGGAGAAAATAAATGAGAAACATAGACTTCTGTGACATGTGGTGCAGTTTAAGAACTTAATTTGCTGAATTTTAGACAGATGTGCACACATATTCTATTAGCAGAATTCTAGAGTTTTGTGTACAAATTGAACTTCAATGAAATTACACAAGAACTTGGAGTTTACCCTGATACAAAATGGAGAATTCTGTTCACAGATAATTTTTGAAGTATGGCAGATACACAGTTAATCTACTTCAGTTTTATGTCAGTATATTTAGCAAATGGATTCTGTTGCCATTCCCTAAGTGTCTCAATTGCAAAACAGTATTACCTTTGAGCATGTTGGTTTTGGTAGACAAAGAAAATCTTTTCCCTGTTTTCTTTGGAGATTTATGGAGCTTTTCTGGCAGGTTTAGAAAATTGTGTAATTTTAGTACATTACATGACAAATTTTATTAAAAGTGTTATGCTTTTTAATAATAGTATAACCTCACTTTTGCAGTAAAATTATTTTCTTTTTTCAACATGAAGACTTTGTTACCAAGTTTAAAAATTCCGTGGAGAACCTTTTTATTGCTTACAAGAAAAACTGGCTTTGCTGTCTGAAAGAACAGTAGCAAATTACAAATCAGCAATTGATTTTGTCAATTAATCAACAAATAAAATATTTTTGTCAAGTATTTGGTCTATTTTGGGGAAAATGGAACCCTTTTATACTTTACCACATGACTTGCCTCAAAGACATACCTAACAGAATGAAGCTTTACACAAATGTGATATTAATAATGTAAATTATCTCACTCTTGAGCTAATGAAACTTTAATGTTGCTAGAAAAATGTGTCTTTCCAGAGTCCTTAGAAACTTTCCAGAAGTACCAGCAAATGATTGCATGACCCTATGATTTCTGTACATTGAAACATTTTGCATTTCAGATTGTGCCTCATACCTGCAAGGGTAAGAGAAAAGTAAAATCTAATCTATTCAAGTAACGAGAAAAGGGGTGGAAGGATAATGGCTGACCTGAAGAGCATTGATAAAAAATAGTTTGATAATTTATGCAACTAACCTCTGTATCCAAAACCAACCCAACTGTATGAAAAATAGTATAACAGAACATTCTTTAAGTCTTTTTAAAATCATCTATGTACATTTGGAGGACATCTTACCTCTTGCTAGTATGAGTAAGCTAATAAACATTAAAATAAACTAAAACCCCAAAAAGTAACCCTTAATTACATTCAATAGCAATGAAGAACTTCTAATAACAAATTGTCTTGATTTATCACTGTAGGGAAAATGAAAAGACTGAAAATAAAAACAAACAACAAACCCAACCAAATTCAAAAAACAAATCATTCCCTTAAACCCTTAAAATCAGACAGGTAAATTATGAAGTCACATCTGAGTTTGACAAGAGCAGGAACCTACTGGGAATAAAGATCATTGTCAGAGGACTAATTGTTGTTAAGAGTTATTTTCTGTTTTCTGTCTCCAGCAAGGGTTTGCCATCCATTGTTGTCATACTGCCCTGCTAAGAAAACTGCAATTGCTGGCTGAGAGCACTTTATTCCTAATTAGTTTCTCTCACAAACATAACTGTCAAAATAATTGAACTATTCAATTATTGATCTTGAGTCTATTCATTATGAGTACAAATAAAGTATTTAAACCAGCCTAGCTGTATCTGCCTGTTTTCATCATTCTGCTGCAAGATAAATCAATGTATAATCGCTGAAATTATAGAAAGGTACTGAAAAATTATCAAGTGCTTTAGTGATGTCCTCTGTAACTGTCTATTTTGGTAAATTAAATAGAACCAGTGAGCCTTTCCAGGCACAAAAACTCATGTGTTTATGCAGCTAAATTGTTGAAATAATCTCCAACACACTTCTTGAGTTTGTCAAGCAGCATTCTCCCAAATAATTATCAAACATAGCCAGGAGTTACTGTGGGCAAGCAACCATTCATAACAGGAAATTTGAATAGTATCTCCTTCTTTGCGAAGCTAAAGGATGTATTTAGTAGTATGGATGTAGGCCATTCCATGCTAGCTGATTTCACTGCCAGAAATGGGTCCTGCAAATGATTAATGTATTAACAAACCTGCAAGCCCTGTATTCCACCGTCAGAGTGGGTAGACAGCGGTAAAAGAAATAATCTGGATTTTATCCATCTTATGCAAATAAAGTCAATAGGACCATAAATCTACAGTTTTCTGTGTGACGAGGAAGGAATGATACAAAGTGCCTAAGTCAGTTTCCCAGCAATCAGCTCTGGTAGCGAAGCAAAAGCTTCCTGTCTCCTGGCTATGCTTTTGTTTTCAGGGAACCATGAGAGAAGAACTAGAAAGAATACTAAATACGTGCTAAAACTGAAGTTCTTCTTACCAATATTTATGTGTCTGTGAAGATGTTTTTACAAAACCAATGTTATTTGTTATTTAAAATGTAATGGCCTGGATGGGAGCTTGGTCATTCTGTCATCATTGCCTAATGAAGTACAAAGTTTATTTACACCTTGAAGGGATGTCACATATATTTCTCCTTTCTTGAGTGTTTAATATTTTGCAGTTTTCTTTAATTACAAGAATACAATTTCTTATCTCTAGACTCACTAAATTTGTCCCATATTGGTAAGACAGCTACGGGCATTCACTTTGAAAAAATATTGGACTGCGTAGGGATTTCTGTTGCTCTCAGAAGTTGAACTAACAAGCTTTATGGGAATAGAAGAGAAAAATACCACAACATATGCATTTCTGAAAGATGAAAATAAGAATATTCAGGGTACATGCAAATATATTTAGACCAGTATAGACATCTGTTTAATAGCATAAACTTCATTGACAGGAAAATTTATGTGTGCATGGTTTAGATGCTACAGCATATCAGAATCTGATATAACCACAAACTGTCTTGAAAAGCATTTGATGTAAAATGTGCCAGTTCAAGTTCAATTTGTGCAGTTTTTTTAAGAACTAGGAGTAGATGACTACACATACAGACATCCATTATGAACTGGAGAAATGTGATGTGGTTTAGTGATTGGCAGACACATTGACTCTGCTGTTGATTTTAAAGTTATTTTTTCTTGTAAATCAACCCTCATTAGTCTCCTTACTTTCCATTCTTGTCTATACTACCTGTTTTTTTTGACACACTAAACTAAACTAAGAATTCATGCTTATTATACCTGTAACAAATTTCAAAAAGAAGGCTTGATTTAAATAAATCTAGTATTTTTTTACTGCTTTATTTCATAGGACAAAAATGATTACCTAAAAGTAAAGTAACAAGCTATGTTAGAAAAAAATTTTTGGATTAAAATAATTAAATACTTGACTATCTATAAAACAGCTTTTGCCAAATAGCAAGTATTAAATAATGAAATTTTTGAGATGAAATAATGAAGTGTTATTGAAGATGTTCCTAGGATGTCCATATATTTCTTAACCAGAGGGGAAAAAATTTCTTGGATCTTCATAATGCAATTTTGTTTGAGACAAGTTGTATTTTTGTTCTGAGATTTCCCACTAGATGTCTTTTTGAAGGACAGTCATATGGCTGATCGGAAGTATACTGAATCCCTTATGATTTTTATATGATACCACAAAACAAAGCAAGGAAAATGATTCATGAAACCTTCTTTAATTGTTATTCTCAGTAACACATGGAATGGATCTATTGATATGTAATTTTTTTAATGTGTGGTATTCTTGATCAGTTACAAGTGGGTTGCATTTCTAACAGTTAAAGAAAATAACACCATTCGTCCATCTACCAGCTGACTTGCATATTCCTTTTCAGATTCCAGACTGAAGTTAATTATGATACTTTGGAAGTCAGAGATGGGCCAGCAAATTCATCACCATTAATTGGAGAATACCACGGAACACAAGCACCCCAGTTCCTCATTAGTACTGGAAATTATATGTACCTGCTGTTCACTACAGACAACAGTCGTTCCAGTGTTGGTTTCCTAATTCACTATGAGAGTAAGTCTGGTATTTCTCGAATAGATCCTCATTTAATCTTGGAAACACCCATTCAATTAGAAAATGAGCAAACAAATGGGAACAAATAAAATTTAGTAGATATATTTGTGCAAGAGCAAATTGTGTTTATGCTGTACTGAGAGATAATTCTGGAAGTATTCATTTTGGAAATTTTTTCTTTCTGAATTCTTCTATGTTGTTTAATCAAATGCAAAGTAATTTTAGAAACTTTCCCTTGCAGGTAAAGACATATTGTTTGGGTGTCCCCTATCTTCTCTTTCACTCTCTTTTGCTCTTTCTCTGGTTTTAATAGATTTTGTAGGACTGAACAGATTTGGACACCTTATCTATAATGGTTCCAAAATGCAAATAAATTAATAATAATATCTCCATGTGAACTACAGAATCATCATAATAGCATTTTCTTTTAAATTAAATATATAAAATTACATATATTAAATGGTCTGAAGTCACATTGGTCTTTATATGATAGTACAACTATTCACTTAAATGTTTACTGAAGAGAGCTTGTGTATTTACTGTGGTTGTGCCAACCTAATAACTTCACTTTTATCAGTTGTTCTAATTTGGGTACTAATCTGATTGCTGTGAATTTTCCGTAATTTTGAATCTGGAATAGTATCCAGATATATTTTGTTGCCACATCAAAACTTAGAAATTCTGCATAGTTTCATTTAACTTTGGCTAAAATATGGTGATAATGGCTGAACAGATAATAGTATGATAAACTTCAAGGCCACTAAATCATGTAAAGACAAGGAGCAGTTGACAGGTTTCTGCATAGTTACCTGTAGATGCTGATTTTCACTGTTTTTATTGGATCTGCATGTTGCTGTTACATTTCATAAAATAGTCCTTAAATATTTATAATTTTGTGTTTTATTTTAAGCTATCTGTCAGGTAGATGTCTTTTTTTCTATTAAAAATTAAACCAGTTAGTAATAAAATATCTCCCCTACACATTCTTAAAGAAGAAGGTCTGATTATGAAATTATTTAGAACAGTATTTATATATTCACTTTTTACCTCTGATGAAAAATTTAATATCTGACACACGGGACACTAGTATTTCAGTGCTGTTGCTCTAGGTAGTCTGATAAAATGTCAAAGTTAGACTTCATAAGTGCACTTTAAAGCTTGAAGTTGGATTAGATCTTGAGCAAGTGACGATGACAGAAAACAAGTAAATTATCTTCATCTTCTTTTACACTGAGTTCCCCTGCACAGAATATTAAAAAAATAGCCAAATGTATAAAAAATTAATATGTTTATAATTTAAAGGTCATAGCAAAGCAAAATATTTATGTCTCACAGCATTTTTTAGAGCAGATTGACTCCCTGAATGAAACATTTTTCTCTTTCAGTGGAAGTAGTATTTTAAAGGATAGCTGGTATCAATTTTTGTTTAGACACAAATGAGAATATCATAGAATCATAGAATCATCAAGGCTGGAAGAGACCTTAAAGATCATCTCATCTAACCCAACACCACCATAATCACCCCTAAACCATGTCCCCAGATGCCACTTCCAGAACCTTTTTGAATACTTCCAGACACAGTGATTTCACCTCCTCCCTGGGCAACTTATTCCAATGCCTAAACACTCTTGCAGTGATTTTTTTCCCCTCATATCTAATCTGAACCTTCCCTGTGTAACTTAAAGCCATTTCCTCTTGTTCTTTCATTTGAGACATGGCAGAAGAGACTGACCCCCACCTCACTATTACCTTCTTTCAGGAATTTGTAGAGATTCATGAGGTCTCTTCTGAGCCTCCTCTCTTCCAGACTAAACAATCCCAGATCCCTCAATCTCTCATGGCAGGACATATCTAGATCCTTCACCAGCTTCATTGGCCTTCTCTGGACTCATTCCAGAACTTCAAAATTTTTTTTGAAGTGAGTGGCCCAAAACTGAACACAATGTTTAAGATGTGGCCTCACCAAGGCCACATACAGAGGCACAGTCACTTCCCCTGTCCTGCTGGTCACACAATTGCTGATACAGGCCAGGATGTCATTGATCTTTTTGCGCACAGGCTCATGTTCAGCTGCTGTTGACCAGTACCCCCAGGTCCTTTTCTGCTGGGCAGCTTTCCAGCCACTATGCCCCCAGGCTGTAGCTCTGCATGAGATTGTTGTGACCCAAGTGTGGAATCCAGCACTTGGCCTTGTTGACCCTCATACAATTGGCCTTAGTCCATCAATCCATCCAGTCCAGATCCTTCTGCAGAGCCCTCCTACACTCCAGCAGTTCAACACTCCCACCCAACTTCCTAAGGTTGCACTTGATTCTCTCATCTAGGTCACTGATAAAGATACTGAACTGGACCAGCCCCAGTACTGAGTCCTGAGGAACACCATTAGTGACCAGCTGCCAGCTAGATTTAACTTCATTCAGCACCACTCTCTGGGTCCAGCCATCCCGTCAGGATTTTACCCAGAAAAGATTACTCTTATCCAAACTACGAGCAGGCCAGTTTCTCCAGAAGAATGCTGTGGAAAATAGTTTTGAAGACAATTCCTGTCCTGAATGTCCAAATTAGAAAAAAAAGTTGTACAGAGAAAGTTTGCTAAACACTTCACACCTATGTCAGTGCATTTGTTCCACAAGACTTCTTAAATTAATCACAGACTCCCTATTCATATTGTCTTTTTCCTCACACTAGATTTCTCACAGAACTAAAATTGTCTCCATTTTGCCTTGTGTTCTATATGGTCACGTAGTGCAGCTGGAATTTGCTGCAGAGTCTATCTTCTTGGGCTAGTTAGCAGCAGGAGCTCCTGAAGCATTTCTGTGATCTGACAAATGTGTACATTGCAGCAGGAAGGTCATTAAAATAAATAGTAACATGGGGGTACTAAGTAAATAAAGTCAGTGTTTTCAAAGAGAAAAACCGGGTAGAAAGACCCAATGGAAGAGTTGAGTAATCTGCAGAAACACAGGAGACTAAAATTATATTTTGATTGCCCTTGGAGTTTTAACTACAGAAGTTGCTAATTTTAAAGATATCACAACAGAACTTCCATTTGTTTAATGTTTCTTACATTTGTAGAAGACAAGGTAGTTAATTTTAAGTTTTAAGAAAACTTTCTGAATACTTTTTTTGGAAGTTCAAATACCTGTCTTATTTGGAAGTCTCTTAAAAATCTTATAGTTATTGTCATAACTTTGGTGATAAAGTAAAACACTGCACTGTGAGGCAGAAGGATCTTAACCTTGCTTAAAAAAAGACAGTTCAAAAAAGGTTCAATATAAGCTAAATTGAGTTGACTGAGTTGAATATGAGATGGCAGTAATATTGTATCAAGCTAAAATATGCCTGTAATATAGCTTTAATAAATATGTAGTCCATTAAAGGTACTGTGAAGGATGTGAAGGTAATTTGTTCATTCCTCTACTTAAATTTCTGTCATTCAGCCTTTTGATGACACTTCTAACATAGCTAATGCAAGACAGTGTTGATTAATTCTTATGTTTCTAAGCAAAAAAAGTCAATGAAGTGCTTAAAATATTCCTTAAGTAAAGGTACTGAAAAAGTATTCATTTTTTGTTAAAAAAATTAATATTTATTTTTTGGCCAGTGTGCTTCATGCCTCAATTGCATTTCCCTGATCTCTCAGCTTCCCTAGTTATGTCTTTTGGATAGGGTTTGTTTAGTTGGTTGGTTGATTGGTTGTTGGTTGGTTGGTTTTTTGTTTGGTTTTGTGGGGGGTTTTTGGTTCCTCGTTCTGTGAAGTAAGTTGTGCAATCTTAGTCTTTTTCTTAAATGAAAACAGATAGAAATACTTTACCTGAAGATTCCTTTAATGTAAATTGTTCTTCTGTTTATTAAAGTATATTTGAAATTTTTCTTTCCTTAAATAAGAGAACATGATCATTTACAAAGCAAATTGATAAATTATTTCTTAAATCCAAATGCTTTACTGAAAAGTCTGGGCTTTTTGTGGAATAATATGTCCTTCTCTCCTAAAATTTATCTGAAAAGTAGGTCATATTTTAGTCATGCACTGAGACAGCCATATTACACTCTACATCAATATATATTTCATAAACATTACAATTTTCTTACATAGTCAGGGAAATTGTTTTAGCATCAAAGATTACCCATCTTAGTAAAAACGTTCCTTAACAAGGTAATTGAAAAAATCTGCAAAATTAATATTGTTATTTTTCTTAAATGAAAATTATCAGTAATTAAAAAATAGACATAATCCTTTATTCACAGTGTATAAAATTAGATATTTGTTTAGATTAGGTTTCAGAAGAGAACTTTTTAAGTTCAGAAATATTCGATCTTCATGGATTTGGCAAAGTGTTGAAATCAGTCAGACAGCCCACAATCAATTTTAACCATGACAACATAGCATCAAAGTACTTCCTTACAATTTCCATTTGAGGAAAGAATAATCCTTTCAATAGTCTGGATATGAGGGAAATATTCATAAAATTTTTTGTGGCAGGATGCAGTCAGTGGAAAAAGATTTGAAATACTGGAGAAGATTCTTTTTGTTTCAGCAGACCATTTTACTATGGCTAAGAGGAATCAATACAGAGGCTAAATAGGAAAGGAATTTTTTGTGAAAGTGACCATAAAATAATAGTTTATGAATAGTAAGAAGTGAAAGAATGAAGCACCATGGTGATTAAATTAATGCTTTTCAAAAATCTAAACCACAAAATTTGGCAGATTGGTACATGAATGTCCTTGAGTCCTTACAAATGAATTCTGAAAGTCATTTATAAAAGAGATTGGATGAAACACCCAAAAGAAAACTATTGTTTGTTTTTTGGTGGTTTTGTTTTGTTTTGTTTTTTGTTTTGTTACTGTTTTTCTTTGGTTTTGTTTCATTTGGGGTATTTTTTTGGTGTTTGTTTTGTTTCTTTTTTAAAATTTGTTTTTCTAATTTTTGAGAAAGATTTCTGCAACTATTTAAAAATCCCTTTTAATGATGTAACTCAAGAGTCAATAATGTAGCTATTGGATACATTCAAATATTGGTATAGATAGTAATCAAAGAATACTATCAAATACTATCGAATACTATCAAATACTATCAAATACTATCAATACTATCAAAGAGATCTCTTAGGATAAACACAAAAATCTAAAGTCCATATTTAGTTCCAAGAACCAGAGACAGAAAGACAGTAAAAAAAAAATCAATAAATGTATTCAAATAAGGGAAATAATAAAAATTACTCAAAAAAAGTTTGACCAAAAATCAGCTGTCACAGGCAAGACTGTTTCACAACTTTTGCAGAAAAGCTTAATTTTTACCATATATTTAACATAATTATGTGAACATTTTCAAGGTAAGAGTACAGCCTATAAAGAGAGGGCACATTACAAGATTGAAATAGTGAAATATATTTTATTCATCAGGGACTGTTGAAATTCCCTGTGCTATACTCAGAGGCAAAGCAGAAGGACCACTCCACTGAAAATTATGTCTGAAAATTCAAATCTGTAAGGAAGTTTAAAAAAATTCAGAAGGGCACACACTTTTACAAGCAAAGATGGAGAAGGAAAAAAGGAGATATTTGAACCAGAAGGATCAAGCACATTAGTTTTATCTTTGCTCTTGAAAGATACTAGTTTCAAGCTGATAAACAAAATGATAAGAAATAAATTATTTGTATTTGATAAAAACAGATTATGTCAAACCAACTTAATTTCTTTCTTGACAGGTTAACTGCTTTTGTAGATTTGGAAATGGAAAACGAGGAAAGTTGTGTGCTGTCATTCATAAGGCTTTTAGAACTCTTTCAGAGAAAATACAAGAATTTAGTGTAGATGAAATTATTACAGTACAATAAGGGTACAATAAGGTACAATAAGCATTGGAAAAAGTTTCTCAGAAAGGCTGTGGAATCTCCATCCTTGGAGACAGTAAAAATACATCCAGAAATGGATCCATCTGTGCAATCAGCTTTAGGTGACCCTGCTTGAGCAGTGGGTTGGACTACCTGACTCCCAGAGGTTCCTTCCATCCTAAATTGTTATATGATTTCTGTGATGCTGTGAAAAAAAAAATTTATTAATGATTTTGATGAGAATATAAGAACAGTTATGACTTGAGGATGATTCCAATCTACAATTATAGCAAGCACTATTATTGAGAAGGTTAGAATTCAAAACAAGTTAGATGAACTGAAGAAAGACTGTAAAACAAAAGCAATTAGATTCTATAAAGAAACATGCTAAGTCTAAATGGGGAAGGAGAAATGACATGCACAAATACAAAATAGAGATACAATAGAAAGAGATCTGGATGTCACACAGAACTTATATAATCTAGAGAAAAATGTAGTAGTATTGCAAAAAGTTGAATATTCTAGACATTTTATTCAACTATATAAAAAACCAAAAGGCAATTTCAGAAAATACATTTGTTTTGTTTATGGGACTGTTTTATCTAGGACTTGTTCAAAAATTATTTCACTTCCTATGATGACCAGGGAGACTATTATGTCCAGTTTGTGACACAGTTTAAAAAGAGTAGGAGGTTGCTAACATGGAAAATATGACACATAAGTCATGAAAGTCTTGCACTTGTTTAGAAAAAGTATGATTTGACAGGCAGGGAGTAAGGCATGATAATGGTGTCGTGGTCCCAGTAGCTAATAATTGCAGCTGGTCCTAGAGTTTGGTCTACTGTCTGTGCTCCTTCTTAATCAACTCTTTACAACCATTTTCCCACCACATTTATCATTGTTGTGCCAGAATTTCTCATATCTTTTTGTATTCAGGACTCTCAGTATTGCCCATTATTTAGTTTATCTTAGGTTGTCTCATATTTAGAAAAATAATCAAATCTTCACACAAAGAAACAAATAATTTTTTTTTTCAGCTATTTTCATGGTTGCTGAAACTTACATACTAAATATTTTTTCCCTGGGAATGAAACTCTGTTGCCTGAGCTGAGTCTGTTTATTTAACATTACTACTTCAATCAGGAAGTTGGAAGTTGACAAATTTGCTATAGCTTTTGGCCTTACAAAAATGTGAAACAACAGTCAGTGCAATTTAGAATTATCATTTCAAAAAGAAACTGATGTGTTTACCTGTTATGTATGACTCAGAATGCCAAAGCAGCTGATGTGTTCAGGCAGGGGTGGTAGGCTGCCCTAAGAGGAAGGAATTTTAGGGGTGCTGCTGTGGACCTCCATCTACACTGACATATTTCAAAATATGAATTATGTTTTGTCTGAAAAAACCCTAATGTGTTATCAAAGTTAAAATTTCATACAGATGAAATTATTAAGGGCACTTACAGTGCAGAATATTACAGACTTAAATGGGTTCTTTGAGACTATATTAAGCAATTTTATCCAGATGAAGGGAATCTGAAAATGCACTGTGTTAGCTAACACGGTACATTTGCATTAAGAGTATGCAGTCAAGTCTAGAGAAACTTATTCATCTAGAATTTAAGTATGTCAGGGTTACCTCATGAAAACTAGATCATAAGCTTTCAAATCTGAATTCTCAGTGAGATATAAGAAGAGCTGGAGGGTACAGGGAATATTTCTCTGTGAAAGCTGGAGTCATTATTTATGATATTTTTATTTGTACCCCTGCTTCCAACTCTCATATCTATAGTTCTAAATCCTTCACTTTACACCCTGATAAATCAATTTTTTTCCCTAGTTTTGAACTCCTCCTACTTTGTTCCTAAGGCTGTAGGGTAGCCCTGGATAAACAGGGCAGGGTAGAAGCAATAAACTGAGAGTACAACTTCCAAAGAAACTGGTGCACATGCACAAGCAGTTGAGAGGACCAGCACCTTCTCAGCCCTTTAGAGGGCTAAAAAACTAGGAAATGCCTGTGAAGAAGGCAGTTGTGGGTAAAGTAACCTTGGCTAGATCCCAGGTGCCCAAATCTTAAAAATACCTTCCCCCTACCCCTCCATTCTTTGGCTGAACTTCACTTTCAATTTTATCTATCGCCTACTTCTGAGAGATGCAGGGGGAGAGGGTGTGAGAGTTGTGGTCAGTTTATCACACATTATCTTTCCTGCTCCTTACTCCTTGGTGGAAGGACTCCTTAGACTCTTCTTCTCCTCCAGCACAGGGTTCCTCCCCCAGGAGACAGTCTTGCATGAATATTTCAAATTTGAGTGCTTCTCATGATCTACAGTTCTTAATGAATGGCTCTGGCAGGGAGTACAATCCTTCAGGGGCAGAGGGCTCCAGTGTGGGTCTCTCACAGGATCACAAGTCCTGCCAGCAAAGCTGTTCCAGCATAGGTTCCTTTCTCCACCGGCTCACAGGTCCTGCCAGAAGCCTGCTCCAGTGTGGACTTCCCACCAGATCACAGCCTCCTTTGAGCATCCCTCTGCTCCAGAGTGGAGTCCTGCAGGGGCTGCAGGTGGATCTCTGATCCACTGTGAACGTTCATGGGCTGCAGTAGGACAGCTGCTTCACCATGGTGTTCAGCACATGTTGCAGGGGCTTCCAAACCTTGAGCACCTCCTTCCTCTTCTTCATTGACCTTGGTGTCTCAGAACTGTTGCTCTAATGTTCTCATTCTTCTCTGTGCCTGTTCTTCTGCAGCAACTTTTTGTGTCTTTCTTAACTGTGTTAACCCAGAGGCTCTACCACCATCTCTGACGGGTTCAGCTTTCCCCAGCAGCAAGCCCATCCTGATGCCAGATGGCATTGGTTCTGTTGCTCATGGGGGAAGTTTATAGCAGCTTCTCACACAAGCCACTCCTGTAGCCACCCCTGTCTACTAACACTTGGCTGTGCATGCCTAATACAGGGCTGAGGGTGAGGGGATGCTTTAGTTTTCGGTTTTGTTTCTCACCATCCCAGTCTATTTTTAATTGGCAATAAATTAAATTATTTTTTTCTCAAATTGAGTCTGTTTTGACTGTGATGGTAATTATTAAGCGATCTTCTTGTCTTTGTCTTAGTCCTTGAGTTTTTTCATGTTTTCTTCTATCTTATTCTCTCCCCCTGTACTGTTGAAGGGGGTAATGAGAGAGCAGCTGAGTGGGGGACTGGCAGCCAGACAAGGTCAATTCACCACACATAGTAACAGAAAAGAAAAAAAATTCCTGTCATCCCAATACAGAGTCTTTATTTGTTTCCTCATGTGTATATATTTTATTATTAAATTCCACAATCATTTGTTATTGCAAGAAGCATAATGGATAATGTTCAGTTAATGACCCTTCATTTGATAATTTCAGGAAGTTTTTTTCAGTGTATAGCTCCAGGTTTATTTACCAAAAACTATTTAATCTCTCCTGTAAGACATAATTACCAGAGATTCTTTCTGTTAGATAAGAGTTATACATTTGTGAAAGCTATATTATTTGTCTTTCTTTTTTTTCATGCATAGGATAATATCTGTAAGAATTCAGTAGTTTGTGAGCTTTCCAATGCAGTTTTTTGACTGCCTTTTGTTGTATCAAATAATCATGCAGATTAATAACTATGCAGAGGAAAATTGAGTTGTCCTGCAGTATCAGAAGTGGAATAGATTAAATAATCAAATATTTTTTATATACTAGCAAAATTTGTATTCATACTTAGAACTGTGATATCTTCCTATTGTTTCCAATGTCCAGTACTTTTACTAGTTTGGTGTTTTTAATTGATTGATAAAATATACCTTGAAACTTCAGTCTTTTTCTATTTCATTTGGACTTCTCTAATCTATGAAACTTAAAATTGGAGTTCTGTGAGTCAGACAATAGCCAGAGAAAGGGTTTTATATCCCATATCAGTTGTCAGGTAATGCTAACTAGTATCTTCTGGAGGCTTGCTCTTTTTCCGGTCTTCCTCGTTTTGTCTTTTGTGGTTTTTTTGGGTTGGTTTTTTTTATTTTTCTATTTATTATCTGCAAAAAAAAGGTGAAAAAACAAAATTAAATCTGTCTGTTTCAGGTGTTACTCTGGAATCAGATTCTTGTCTTGACCCAGGAATTCCTGTGAATGGCCATCGCCATGGTAACAACTTTAATATCCGCTCCACAGTAACCTTCAGCTGTGATCCAGGATATACACTGAGTGATGAAGAACCTCTCATATGTGAAAGAAACCATCAGTGGAATCATGCATTACCCAGCTGTGATGGTAAGTGTCAAGCCCTTCAGATGGCAGCTTTAAAGTCCACAAAAGTTAATCTACTATTTTTCAGAACTAACTAAGCTTGTCATTGCTACTACCTCCCTTCAATTGCAGCAAGATCCACAGTTTTAAAAAATTATTGTTATTCAAAGCCATGCTTTACATCTCTGTATCAGCTTTCAGTGCAGTACTGAAAAAAACCAGGCACATATTCACAAATAAAAAAATTCAGATTCTCATAGGGTGTCGTTGTTCAACTGTGAATCAAGATGGTGCCATACAAGTAATACTTTCAAAACAAAATAAATAGACTTAATTTATATTCTAAACTCTAAATACTGCATACCAAAATGGTTGCTCAAAATTTAGGATGCTCAGATAGAGCATCCTAAAACAGACCATAATCAAGCTATGTAATTAATTTTCTTAGCATATTTTTGTTTTGAAATTTTTGCTAGCTTATTAATTGTTATTGTGGATATGAAGTATGAAAGTGTCTAGAGCTTTCATGAAACATTTTTTAAAATGCTGAATTACTTCATGGTTTAACCACAGCCAGCAACCAAGCCTCACACAGCTGCTTGCTCACTCCCACCAGCAGGACTGGGGAGAGAATCAGAAGGCTAAAAGTGAGGACACTCCTGGGTTGAGATAAAGACAGTTTAATAAGAAAAGCAAAAGCTGTGCAAACAAGCAAAGCAAACCAAGGAGTTTATTCACTGCTTCCCAAGGACAGCAGGTGTTCAACCATCTTCAGGAGAGCAGGGCCCTATCCTATGTAGTGGTCACTTAGGAAGACAAACATCATTGTTCTGAACTTCTCCCTTTTCTCTTTTTCTCCCCACTTTATATACTGAGCATGATGCCATATAGTACGGGGTATTCTTTGGGTTAGCTGTGGTCACGTGTCCCTGTTGTGTCTCCTCCTAACCTCCCACTCACCCCCAACTTCCTCATCAGTGTGGCAGTATGAAAAGCAGAAAAGGCCTTGGTTCTGTGTAAGCCTGGTCAGCAACAAGAAAAACATCTCTATATTACCAGCCCTGTGCTCAGCACAAATCCAAAACACAATCCTATACTGAGAAGAAAAATAGCTCTACCCCAGCCAAAACCAGCCCAACTGTCCTCTCAAATATTTTTGTGTTCTTTTTTCTAATTGGATTTTTTGGCTAAGTTCTGTTTCTGTGAACCACTGAATCAATTTAATTTCTTCATGGAATCCTTGTATAGTTGCTACAAAATCCCTCTTATAGAAACCATAGAAAAACAGCAAAGAAGGGCTCTTGCTTTCGTGAATTACTTACATTAATGAATTTGTAACTTGCTTTCCAGGTCCAAGGTTTTCATTGATTACAGTGGAATGTCAGAGAACAAACTTAGTGTTAGACTCAGCACAGTATTTTAGTTTCTCACTCCATTTTAAACTGTTTTGTTAAACCTTAGCCCTACTCTTCTGCTTCTTCTAACTCTCACTACAGCCTTCTAGCCCCATGCTCAAAAGATAGAAACCACCAAAAGATTATTATAGAAGTTAGCTAATCTAGCATTCAAACTCACTCACCCTGTGATCACCGCAACTCATTCCTCCTTTACAAGTACAGATACAAAGCACTTTTAGAATTTTTCATTGTTTCTATGGGTTTCTTTCCTTCTTTGCTTTGCCATGATGGATTGACGAATGTGAAGGAATCTTAACTTTTAATAGTATTCTCATCTTTTTCTACTTACTTTGCAATAAAATGTGTGGAGGTATTTTTGAGTTAAAATATCAATATTTAACTCTTTTGTTTGCATATGAATGTTAACCTTCAGGAAGATCTAGTTAATTTTCACCCATTGAAAGAGAGTCTTTTTTCCCAAGTTCTTCATCCACTTTTAGTGTGAGTGTATGAGAAAATTTCAAGCCTTTCTAGAGTATATTCTTTAGGCAAGGAACACACCAGGGTTCATCATACATTCAGTCTCTTCTTTTCCTCACAGACTAAACACCATTGTATTAACTAGTCTAAAAACACAGAATAGAACTCACACTCTATTAGGTAATCATTCTGTTAGTGTATTTGCCTTTTGAGGCTCAACAAGTTGTGACCCAAATTTTTGGAATGTGACAGATTTTAACTGAGGTGGAAATGAGCATTTTGCAGTCATCTGTAGAGTACTGATGTTCTCAAACTTTTAACTTCAGAAATTAATTTAGCAGAATAAATGCCTAAGGGAAAAGCATGTTGCTTTGTTTCATGCCAACAAAGAAGAAATAAACCTGTGTACAAAGACAAGGTCGTTAAAGTTCCCTCTAAGTAATATGTCGTTCTCAAAATATGCTCATGCCAAGGTGGAACATGAAAATAATTTTCTGATGAGGGCTAAATTAAAATACATAAATTGCATATTTTTAATTTTATTTAAAATATGTAAATGATTTTTAAATACACAATATCTGCTTTAAGTAATATTGCACAGTCAAATATTTTTCTTCCTTCTGTGATATTTACAGAATAAGATAAGGATTTTTGAATGAATGAATTATTGTTCATTTATGGCACTATAAACCTGATGTCTGTAATGGTGTTTTTTATTATTAAGTAATGTTATCAACCATATCTTTATGGTGGGTTTATTAAAATGAATTTTAATTCAAACTTGCATGCAGAAATAAATATATTTAGGTAAAACCAGGCTGGAAGCATTTCCTTTCCTTCTATTTACTTATAAATATATATAAGTTACATAAATTCAAAAAAGACAAACAAATTTAAGAAAAACCTTATTCTAATAAGAAATGAAACAGGAACTGAAGATATAAACCAAGTATATGTATATATACACACACATCTACATAAAGGTACTGCAAGTTCAGTGATTATTTTGTCATGTATATTTTTCCATCTAGTTTATGGCAAAGTGTATCACTCTATGTGAGAAAGAAGACTAAAAACATCTTAATGTTTTGTTACTTTATTGTTTAAATATTTAGTATATTAAAATTTAAAAAAAACAACAACATAAAAACCAGACAGCAAGAGATGAGTGAAAAGCACAGTCATGCTGTATTTATAAGATCTGTGAGCAATTCAGCATGGAAATCTTAAACTTTAATTAATTTGCTATGCAAATTTGAACAGCCTAGCTTAGCAAATTCTAGTATGCATAAAATGTTTTCCAGCATAATTCTCATGTCTTCCAAAATATTCAATTCCAAATAAATTACTGATGATGGGACAACCTAAATCTTTGAAAAAAGAGGAAATTACACTTTTTTTCCCCCTGAGCATAGCAGTAGTCATCAAACTTTTACTTATTTGAAAAAAATATGCTTTTTACTTAGGTATTTTTGTTTGTTTAAAATGCAGTTGAATGTATGCCTTTCAAAGTATTTAGTGAAAGAAAAGTAGCAGCAAGATATTTTTTGAGTTACTTCACAAAAAAACCCCTTGTTTCTTACATACTACTGCAATAGGAATTAATACTTTAAATAAAAAAAAAATACTTATTTTTGCATTCTGCTAAGTAACAGGAGAGACTGTAGATGAAAATTAAACTCCTTTTCAAGGAATAATTTAGAAGAAAACAAATTGTTGTCAAAATGAATGTTATGGTTTTTGATTAATTAACTTCTTATTTTAATCCTTGACTCTTTTCAATTTTAAGTGTAGCTAAAAAATGAACTGTGTCTTTCTCTCTCTCTCTCTCAAATCCCTTTACAAGACAGGCTTTTGTATGACTTTTTTTTTCTCTTCTTAAGCTTTATGTGGCGGATATATTCATGGGAAGAGTGGAACTGTTCTTTCTCCAGGTTTTCCTGATTTTTACCCAAACTCTTTAAACTGCACTTGGACTATTGAAGTTTCTCATGGCAAGGGTAAGTATCTAATACATTTTGCATATATGTATAATATCTGTATGGAAAAAAATCAGACACACATAGCTAAAAAATATATGTCCTTTATGAGTTAAACCAGCACTGTCTGCCATTCCTTTGAGGAAGAAGTTTAATTTCCCAAAATAAATATCTTCAAATGTGGTATTTCCAGTTTGTGTTTATTTTTCAAAGGCAGCGTTCTTTTCAACAGTTGCCAGAGGCAATGTGTTTTACTCTCAGAAAGATAGAAGAGTAGAAGAGATAAAATATGGGAAAATAATAGCTACTTGTTAAATAGCACTAAATTTCTTTCAGTCAAAGATATTAGGACCTTGTTGATGCCTCTTCACAATTATTAAGCATAAAGAAACAGATTTGATCTGTGTATTGGTAACCTTAGGTTACAGACTTAAACCATTAGAGCAAAAACTTATATATATATCTTTATGTTACATATACAGTAGAGTAATATTTGAATGCATAGTTGATCTTGTCATCTTATTCATTAGAGGAATGTGTAAAATGACCTAAGGAAAAAAGCCCAGAGAGTACAAATAATATGTTACACACCATTAAAGCAAAACATAACAAAAATTTACTGAGAAGTATATGGGAAGTTTCTACCATTTAAAATCTTCTTGAAGACTGTTTTTTTTGTTTAAAACTCATAAGACCTCTTAAAGGTAAAATATATGAGTAAATGTGCCAAGAAGAATGTTGTTCCCCACAGTAAACTTATAAATTTATTTATTGTATTTGAAAATTAATTGTATTTGAGAACTGAACTGTAAGCCAAAATTTAGTTAATTACTGGATTGGAAGTTGGCAAATGAAAAAATAGCAATGATGTCAGGTAAATGATCAGTCCCAGAAAATATGAATCTGTAAGACTGTACATAAAACTTGTATATGGTTTGTGCTTCTATATGGCCACTTCCCCGCAGTTTAGAATTAAAAACCAGAATTGTGTTAGAGGAAATGCAAAAATAAAACAGAAATACAAAATTTCAGCCAAGTATTAAAGTATATCTCCTAGTTAATAATGAAATGAAGGTAGATGTTATAAGTAAAAGAGGCAGTACAGGAACTTGAATAACACCTAAATAATACAAATTTGGATTTTCAGAGTGCTGTATACAAATAGCACTGAATGCCATCAATCCTGTTATGGGAATTATTGATTTAAAGTGAGCTAAACAAGCATCCACATTGCACATATTATTCAGTTGAGCTCATGTGGTTTCTGCAAATTTTATTTTCAGGTTTTGATTCTAACTTCTCAAAATGTTTCTGTGTAACATAAGAATTGCTTTCTATGTCATCTACATATGAAGGAACAGAAAATCTTGCTATTAAATGCTTTTCTTTCCTCCCTTTTTAATTCTTTTAAAGGTGTACAGCTGGTTTTTCATACCTTTCACCTTGAGAGCTCTCATGACTATTTGCTCATCACTGAAGATGGGAGCTTCACAGAACCAGTAGCCAGATTAACTGGCTCAGTCTTACCCCCTACAATTAAAGCTGGCCTCTTTGGAAATTTTACTGCACAGCTTCGATTTATTTCTGACTTTTCAATTTCTTATGAAGGTTTCAACATAACATTTTCAGGTAATGAATTCCATTCTGCTAAATATCGTGAAACTGTTCCAGATGATATTTCATTTACAGATAACAGAAACACTATGAAACACCATAAAGCAGAAAAAGAGTTAATCGAAATTGTATAGTTCCTACCATAGAAAACTGGTTAAGGTTTAAAAAGGTGCCCCATAGAGTTGAGAAGAATGTTGGTGATTTGACTGTTTTAAGAAATTTTCCCTGTTCTCACAGAAACATCAAAATTGTTGTAAAAGAAGTTAGGAGGAAAATTAAGGGGAAAATTTACAAAGATAAAAAGTTCTGCATCAGAAGAAAGGAACTAACTTGTTCTGAAGTATTGAAACTTTTAAAAATCAGTGGTATGCTAACTCAGATTCATAAAGGAGTCTAAATGGAAGACTGATTTTGAAATAAAAAACATGTATTTAAAGATTAAATAAAACATTAGCTATTGATGTATTTCTACAAATTATCTCTTTAAGATACTTGAAACATTTAAGTTACTGCTTCTTATTTACAGTCTTCTAAAAGTAAATGACATCTAATATACATTTCTCAGTAATTTTCTTTGCCTATCTTCATTACTAGGAAGTAGAATTACAGATTTGCATATTATAGCAGGGCATCTCACCCCCCAACAAGAGCTCATCTGTTGTTTGTTAGCTGGTCAGATAAACAGGACGAGCTGTCTTGTAGTGAGTTATTTTGGTGCCAAAATAGCCAATGATCTGGCATCTCCCACCTGCCAATAAACATCTTACTCTTGAAGTGAGATCTGGAAGACAAACTGGATTTCTCCCTGCCAGACACCTCACTTGCAAGCTACAAAAGACACACCAAACTTTCACAAAGCAGAAATCCTCTACAAATGATCCTGGAAATGTATGGAGTTTCTCCCATGAGTGGGGACACCTATTTTACAGTTACTCCCCAGGGGTTAAGTGAAGAAATCTGTGTACATTATTGTCATTTTGGTGGTAAATTACAATACTATTTCTTTTGCTAGCTTTAATTATAGGTACCTTGAAATAGTGCACTGTTTTATGTTAGGCTGTAATCTACTAGTAGTTCTTTAGTTTTATACTGTGTAGTAATTCTGATTAGGATCTTTGATCTCTTACCTCTGTCTGTTTAATAAATAATTAATTTTTATAAATAAACCTGATTTGCCATCATTAGTACTTGTGGACCAGAGTAAGTCCTTAGATTTAAGATGTTGCGGAGTTCTGAGGCTAAGGCAGGGCTTGTCTGAAGCTTCCACTTGTCCCACAGCACATATGAATGGATCAAGTGCTAGTTGAAATGCACAGGCACATGGATATTCTATGGAAGCAGTACATAAGGAACTGACATCTGTATCTCCGTGTCTAGCTTGGCCTCTGTAGTACTGAGCAGAGGTAGATCATACGTTTTCTAAACTCTCAACATTTGCCTGCAGAAACTGATGTGATTTATAGATTGTCTCCAATATTCAGAACTTTCCTGCAAGACAGTTAGTAAAGGGACGGATTTATTTTCACAGCATATTCTTTGGAGATGGGGAAATGGGTGGCTCAGATATTTTCTTCCTATGTATGTTTGATTTACTTCCTATTTAACAGCCCAGATTTTTTCCCCATTAGTCTATTCTGACTCCTCCTGAATTATTCCTGTTGTGTAATTATAAAAGCACGCTTTTTGAAAATGTGTTCATTTGTCTTTCATTCGCCTAATCTTTTGTTTGATTTTTTAATTAGATTTTCTTCATTACATAATGGGGTCTTTTAACTGTAAGTCTCACTTCTAAAGCTGTTTGGGAGTTCAGATGAAAAGAAACAAGAATTATATACAAAGGAAGCAATTAAACAAAATTATACTAAACCACTTACAGCACAAGCTGTTTACAGCTCTTGAAAATAAGAAAATAGATGTAGTGTGGATGGGACACATTAGATACATAATTACTGTATATATAGGCATAATAGACTTATAGAAACAGTATTGGGGTTCAGTAGAGAACACAACTCTGAAATACGCATTTTCTAGCTGTTCCAAGCTCACACAATGCAAGCAATTTGTTTTCTTTTTCCCATGTGGACAACTTGTCCAAATAATAATATATTCTGTTTTGTTGTCTGCAGAATATGATCTGGAGCCATGTGACGATCCTGGTGTTCCTGCCTTCAGTAGGCGAATTGGTTTTCATTTTGGTGTTGGAGATTCCTTGATCTTTTCTTGTTTCCCTGGATATCGCCTGGAAGGTGCCAATAAACTCACCTGCCTGGGAGGTGGTCGGCGTGTATGGAGTGCACCTCTGCCAAGGTGTGTGGGTAGGTGGTCACATGCTTTCATTTCATTCATCAAATCGTTAATAGCACATGGCATGTGTCAGAATCTGGGCAGGGAACAAAGTGCTTGGGTTGAAACAGCTGATCCCCAAGCTGTAAAAACTTTAAAGCCAGTGCAAGATATAAGCAATGCATGTCTCCTTTATTTAGAGAACAAAAAATACAGAGGACTAATTAGAATTATGCCAGCAAATAAGTTTCAAAATGTTGTGTGAGATAAAATGTAAAAATAATTATTAAACTTTGTGTTTGGCACCATTAAGTTATAATTTTCATGCTTTGTCTTTTGGGGTAGAGAAACAATGTTTAGATCTTTTAGGTGAAAATACCGTACTTTAGAGCTCTGCAGCTAGTTTTAAGGTTGTTTTTTTCATGTTGTGTTGTTATTCTTGTAATTTGAAACTTTTGGGATTTTTACAGTTTATAAACTGCATCACAGCATTTAAAACTTTATTTTTTAAAGTTAGTGTGCTGTTGTTAAACTAACTATGAACTCAAACTGAGTAAACAGTTCTTTTCCTGGAAAAGCCCTGGGACTGTATTTTATGTAATTTTTGCAGTTGCTGTATTTGTAAGATGTTTTTATCTCCACCATGTCAAGTGAATCTCTTCAGCTGCTATTGACATAATGCTTCTGAAAAGTCAAATACTTCCATATACCTCTAAATGGATTTCCTTAAGAGGGTTCTTGTTTTAAATAAGATTTTATTTCATGAAGGAAGAAACTCAGCTTCAGTTTCTTTCTTTTACTTGTTTTAAAAAGATGGATCTCTATATCTGAAAAAGTCACCTACATTGGATAAGCATGTAAGACACATAGAAAAATATAAAGTATCTCAAATTTAGTTTTAAAATGGGGTTATTTATCCCATGATGAAAGGATGTTACAGATGAGAGAGAAACCAAAATAATACGGAGTTTACAATTTATTTGGAAATTCTAGATTTAAGTCTTAGTCTATTTTAACCCTGGGATATTTACTTGGTTTGGGTTGTTTGTTTGTTCATTTGTTTGTTTGGGGTTTCTCTCTTTCTAGGGGGCTTCTCTGTGTTCCACTTAAACATGTTTAGTTTATTTTAGATATCATAAAATTTTAGTGATCTGCAGAAATATTCTAATCTTGAGCTGAAGAAAAGAGATATTCTATATGATGCAGGTTTTTTGTAAATTTTGTTAACTTTTAGAAAGCCTTTCCTACAGTGTCTATAGTAATAAGAGATTCATACCCAATATTTTGAAAATGGTCACTTAGTTGTCCTCATATTGCGAATGACACATTGAAAAGTTTTAAAGATAACCAAAGTATCAATAATTAGCTTAATGAAGTATCAGCAATTGAATTAGCTGTGAATTTATAGGACTAATGTAACCACTTACTGTGCCAGACACCGATACGTTCTCCCAAGAATAATTTAGTGATGCACATCTAATCTTATGTATATGTTACTTGTCTGTCATTCGTATTGAAACAGAATTATTTACAGAGAGCCTAACATTTCTTTTTTGTTCTTACGTTCAGTTTTGAGTAAATTTGTCAACTGGCCTTGAGACACTTATGTCACTAAATCCATGCATGAGATCCCACTTTCCAACTGATTAGTAAAACCTTTTATAAAACATGCAATGACAAGTGACCCTTCTCTAAAATAAGATAATCTAAATATGTCTTTTAACTCAACCTATGTCTTCATTTGATCGCTTGTATTGTAGCAAGCTAAAGGTATCTATAATGCAACTAAGACAAATGCAAGGAAAGAAACTTCGCTAGGCAGCTGAGTGAAACTGCGGGGGGAAAACATACTCAGTGTCCTTCATAGCTGCTTTCATAAGTGGTTTTTTTTAACACTAAGAGAGTTTACAGAGGTTCCTTTTCTTGTTGCCATGGTACCTAAGACATAAGGGGTGAATATATCCTCTTACCCTGAAAAAGAGTTCACACAAAGACTTCTTCATTCTCAGACAAGTGAAAAGCAACAGATTGTCCTGAAATCTGCTGGATTTGGACTGTATATTCAGAATTAAATTAAGTCTCAATTCAGTGGCACAAATTCATAAGCACATTACTGGGTTCAGTAGCGTCTTGATTATTATTTCCTAATTGTCATTTCTACAGTGACCAAACTCTCATACATGATACATACAAGGATTTTTGAGTCCTTCTATGACACCTGGTAATACAGTCTTTCGTGATTCTTTTAATCAGATTCAGGATGAAAGCCCTTCAAATTTAATTGCATTTAATTTATAAACCAAACATTCACACAAGTACATACTGATTTGTATCACAGAAGTTTTATTCAGTTTCATCTGCTGTTGAGAAAACCAACAAACCAATAGGGATGCCAAAGGTCTTACCCTTCTCCATCCAAGTAAATAATTTCCAGTCCTTCCTCTAGGGTTATCTCAAACATGCTGTGCAGTTTTCCTGATCAGAGAACTATTTGCGCCTTTCCATTATTTCATCTTCTTTGAAGAGTTATTTTCCAGGTAAGGGAAAAGCAGAGTTTGGAAGGTCTCATTAGCCTAACATCATGGTGCTGCCATTCTTACTTTAAGACTTTGAGTCCTGTATGGACAACATTATCATAATTTTCAGTGGCCTTCTCTCCATGCTGTGCAGGTAGATGGTCTTCCCCTAGATTTCTTTATCAGACTGCCTGGAATTTGTTTGGCTCTCAGAATAAGAGCAGTAAGAACCCTCCTTTTCACAACAAAATACACCACCAAGTCTACCTGCAAAATCAGATTCATATTCATAAACAGGTGGACTTGTAAATCTTATTTCCTTGTGTCAACCGTTGGCTCTTTTGTCTTTCCAATTAGAATGATTTTGGGTAGCTCAGCTAGGCACTTCAATTTGTTATGCATATTAACTCCACCTGACCCCAGAGTTCTGAAGAGTCTAGCTAGAGTTTCCCTTTGAGTCGCCACTCCATTTCTAAATGTGTCCTCCAGTTGGATCTGTCTCTTGACTAGAAAGCAGTTTGTGCCTACAGCCACCTACTTGCTACTACTTGATGAAAAGAGCTTTAACGTTAAAAAGTGTGCAGAAGATCCAGGCCCTTAGGGCTGACTTCCTTTGCACTGTTTAAAGAACACATAATTACCCAAGGTGGTGTCAAATTTCCCCCATCTCAGAAGACTAAACCTTTTCTTTCTTTTCTTCTTTAAAGCAGTGTTTTTCCTATAGAAGCAAATCCCCATTCCTGTCTAGTGAATTTTCTGTTTATATTGACATGATGTGGCTTTTCAAGAACATCCTGTCCTACCACCTGAATATACCAAGTGCAGGAACAGTGGGACTGCCAATCTCCTCACAGAGGATTTCTCATTCTTAAATTGTTTATAAGAAGGTAGTGGGGTCACCCATAAAAAAATCTCATTTCCTCTAAGAGCTTCCTCAAAACACTCAAATAACAATGGTGGATTCCCTGACAATTGTCCTAGTAGCTAACTGTAGATGAGACACTCTACCCTCTCTTTTACACAAGAGTATTGTTTCCCATCTTTCCAGACACAGTTACTGCATTTAGAAGAATTGTCACATGATTGTTACTGAACTGGTGACTCACTGCAGTGCATCTGCTACTGTTAGGCTTTTCTGCAGTTTCCCTCAGTATAAAGGACATAGACAGTAATCTGAATGAAAAAAAGTCTGTCTACCTGTATACAGCTGTTCTTTGAGATATGTTGTCTCAATTGCATTCAGTGGGTTTTTTTACCCCTCTCCTCAAAATTTAGTGTAACTGAGAAGAATGTGACATTAAGGGGAACTCTGCTACTTTTCTATTTTGCAAGATGCACAGAATTAATTGAGTAATGAGCACATATCCATAGATAATGTCAAGAGAAAAAGATCATCCTAGCAATACTGACACATAGCTACCTGGAAGATAAACATGAATAATAGCTTGAAAAGAAATGTCACTAGCCCATATCTTTTCATTTGAGAGTATTGATATAAATATCTGGGTTTTAACTGTTCTGAAATAACTTGTGACCTGCAAGGATGTTAACCTTATCTTCTGGTATGCTACTGTAATGGGTATGTTTGACTATGTGTGATGGTTTGATTTTCCAGATCTACTTCTGGACAATTTACTTATCATTTAAAATTACTGGGTTGGTATTGTGTGTGTGGGTGAAAAAACAAACCACTGGAGTACAGATAAGTTTCTCCTGATTATCTTTTGTCTAGTTGAGATTTGCAAACAGAAAGCAGCTTTCATCCCCTTCATTTGTTTACATTTTATCCAGTGTTATTATTAGCTATTTTTAAATTTTGATTCCTTTAATTATTATTCCAGTGTTTTCCAGAAAAAAACATACAAAAACATGCATTTTGTTAGTAATTACGGTTGTGATGGGTTGCTGACACTACTTCTACACATATAACTTATTCCTATGATGCCATTTGCTTTTCATAGTTGCAAATTTATATAACTTTAAAAATATTTACCTTTATACTTATTTCATCACTGTGAAGACAAAACTGTCTGAGCATGGATGCATATTCTTACCACTTTTTCCTTCCAGCAATAACCCTATTTTTCACTACCTATAATTGCACAGTTCTATTATAATTTCATTTACATTTCACAGATGACTACTTTTTCCTGAGGACAAAACCCAGCTTTTAGTGAGTAGTCCCCCTAGAGTACAGATCCAAGAGTAAAGCTTTGACGCAGTCACGCACCTCTGCATATCCACAAAGACATGCAAATCTCAGAAGCTTGGTGAATAGTGGTGTCCAGAAATGAGGTGGAACAACTTCTTATTGAAGTCTCTTGAAGTCCCTGATTCTGAGGCTAATGTCCACCTAAAGGAGACTGTCACAATCAGATTTCTGATGTTATCTTATTGTCATCACTAACCTTTTAGATAGGATCCACACGCTATTTCCAGGAAATCTGTTACTAAGGCAGATTTTCTAAATCTCATCCAACAAACCAAGACTATGCTTTTAATCATACTTTTCTTACTTTAGAGTTTGCTTTAAGTCAAACTATTCAGGAGCTTTTTAATACTCTGTGTTGGAGTTGTGTTACTGATAGAAAATGAATTGAAAGACTCATAGGTTAAGAGGTATTCCTAAGAAAACCAAACAAACCAGTGAACCAGAAGACCATGAAAGCAAAATGAAAAAAAAAAAGCTCAAAAAAATGAGCCTCTAGTTCATTAGAGGTCATAAGAAATGACAGAAAGCTTCCATTTACAATGATAGAAGAGACTTGTCTGTCCCCTTGGAAGGATATAAAGGAGTTCTTTCAACTTATATGCAATTGTTTTGAGTCCGAGGAGAAAAGAAAAGAAAAGAAAAGAAAAGAAAAGAAAAGAAAAGAAAAGAAAAGAAAAGAAAAGAAAAGAAAAGAAAAGAAAAGAAAAGAAAAGAAAAGAAAAGAAAAGAAAAGAAAAGAAAAGAAAAGAAAAGAAAAGAAAAGAAAAGAAAAAAAAGAAGAAAAGAGAAAAGAAAAACAAGAAAGAAAGAAAGAGGGAAAAAGAAAGAAAGAGAAAAGAAAGAAGGGCATTTATAGAAATAACATGAAATAGCACATACTGTCTTCTGACAAGATCTATAAAATTAAGTGGTGGTTTTCATATTAAACCACATCTAAATCACTTGTTACATAGCTTAAACTAGCATGCAGTAAACAATATTTGTTCTGTAAAGATTGGCTGCTTACATGGTTCCAGATTAGATTCTTCAGTTCCCAAATCTGCCAGCTATGGAAGTCTGCCAAAACACAGCATTCAAAGACAAGATCCTTAAACCCATCCTGTCTATAAAGGAAAAAAATCTATATGGTTACCTGTGTTTTCTCAGACTTGTTGAGGAGTAAGGTATGTGCAAAAGCAGAAATGTTTAACAAAACAAGATACCTGTGAGTATGCACATTTCCAGAGATAGGTGGCCAAGAAGTAGGGACTGAGGCAGAGGAGGGAGTTTGCACTGCAGTGACAAAGCATGCATCTGATGTAGACTTAAATTATCTCCTTAGTACTTTTTGAAATCTGACTTTATCATTTGCAGTAACCCTCTAAAAAGGTGAGGAATGAGCTTTTTAGCTTTGGTATCCTTTTATATGGTGCACTGTGATATACTCATGAAATTACATAAGAGACGAGGACATTACAATCTTTCCTTGCCACTTGACAAAGATGCACTGTTGACTGATTATTGAAGACAAGGAGTAAAAATTGGAGTAGAGATCCCTTTACAGTGAGTTACAAAGTATAGAGCTCAGATGTAGGTGCCTTCTCTTTTCAAAAGACTTTAATTTCATCATGAGGGGACAAGCCCCATCATCTTGGATGGTCATTTCTTTCAAATCTGTCACTAACCTGCAGAGGATCAGTGGATCTTTGATAGTTTCTGACATTTATAACACTTTCTAAGACATAGCCACTCTTTTGCAGCATAATGTAGCCAGTTGTGCCTTATCAGAAGGGACGAATATCTTCAGGCCTATGTGTGAATTTCCCAATGACTTCCCAGGGCAGGAAGTTTTACGTCTGAGCCAGTTTTCTTTTCCTTTATCTAGCTCAAAGCCCAGCTTGTTGCTAAACACAGATTGGTTTGTAGTGATCATCCTCTGGTGATGGGTGCTTGCCCCCCCTACACCTGATCTTACACAGATCAGAGATTTCACCATCACACATCCAAAACGTCTCCTCCTCCCCTTCATTTGGGGGGGTGCAAACCTGGCCTCAGCAAAGCACCTGGCTGCTTTTGCATATGAACAATTATTTGAGTTAACTACCCTTAACATTTCAGTCTCTCATAAGAGGGAAGAAATATTTAAATTTGTTCTTCAACTCTCCTTTATGTGATTGTCTTAACAATTATATTATTTGATTTGCAAGCTGCTTCTGTCTGTTTGTCTGCACTTTCCCTGCTCACTATCTCTTTAGGGAACTGTATAATTTTACCTATGTATGACATATAATGAAAATATTATTTGTGCATTATACAGTCTACCCTATATTCAGTTCAAACTAGCCTTTCATGGTAAGAATTGAATGGAGTTCAATCATAACATATCAAAGAATAAACTTAGTTTTGAGTGCTGGGGCCTTTTTATTTGCTTTGGGTTTTAACCTGCATTATTTCCTGTCCCCCATGAGTCATTTCAACTGTATGGAATATTCCTAAATCAAGATGTAAAAAACTTAAATGGTAAAGCTGAAAAGAAAGCGCTTCTATATATTTTCATTTAATATTTAAGAGGTGTTGCTCCTTTATTAAATTTTATATGGCACTTGACTTTTAACAGTGCATTAATACAGTATTTGAGTAAAATCTTCATTGAGGTATTGCTCACTGATATTCATATGAGTATCACATTAATTTATCATATTCAGTTGTTATATTAAAAACTGCTTGAATAATTGGTAGGGTGCTACAATAAAATGCTGACACCACTTAATAAGCTGTTTCTTTTTAATAGTTTAGTTAGTATTCATTGCAAAGTCATCAATTGTAATTAATATACACTGCCATGTATTAGCATGATATTAGCACTGAACTAATCTCCAATGAGATTGAAACAAGCGGGAACCCTGTTAGCCTGAATAGCATTGGATATTTCTGTGAGATCCTTGAGATATAGCATTCATTGTTTTCTTTAAAGTCTCTGTAGCATAAAATTTGGATTTGAGTTCACCTTTTAGAAGTGAAATTATGTCTGAAAATTGCTGTTCATTTTTAGTTAGTGTTTAGGCAGAGAAAGCTCTCATTTAAGAGCTGCTTATGAACAAGAAATCTTATATAACATCAGTAGTTGAGTCTCTGAATCTTCAGACAGAAATAAGGATGTTCATGCATTCAGAATCCACTGTATTTCAGACCTCTTTATTTAAATGCTATCACATTTATATTGTGAAGTCTGTAGGCTGTTTTCCATTTTATACAATGTATTTAATAGTTATTTGATATATTTTTGAAAATTTCTGTTTCTTTATCCTAAAACATTGCATTTTTATAAATACAATCAAAAGATTGTATTATTTAACCCCTTCTTTTATTTTCAGTTTTTGGACTGAATATTGAAGATTTGCTTGAGTCGGTCTTGGAGTCTTACTGTATCTGAATCTTTAAAATAATTGTGTCATATAATAATTACAGGTTTCAGTTGTCTCTATGTGAAAACTGAAACTTTTATATTCAGGAATCACTACAGATTTCAGTTGGTATACCATGGGCACTCTGATTTTATTTTCTCAATATGAAGAAGTGACTAGTATGAGACTTCAATTAGCTTTATCTGAGGCCTGGTATGAAATATTAGTCACCTATAGCTAGAAGGAATAAAGATTGCTTGCAATAGCCTTTTGCCTTCTTTCTGTGGTTTAAGGTTATGCCTGCTATGTGTTGTTTCCTGCTGACAAATAATATAGGGATGTTATGTCCAAAGCTTATTATCAGATAATACTAGAAAGAGTAGACAAAAATCTCAGAAATATTTAAATACATAAAAATGCCCTCACTTTGGTTTGTGCCAAAAATCCCCTGAGGCTGTGGAACATCAAAAGGTTTGTTTTGAGAATGTGAGTAGTGCCTTTTGTCAGTGGCATATGGATTGAGAGTTAATTAAGCAAACCACAGAAAAGGATTTGCCTGCTGTTTAGGCTTTCCTTTCTACTCCGTTATTCTGTTCATTCAAATGGTACAAAAAATACAGCATGAGAGGTTTGTTTCCAGCAAAGCATTTCAGTAGGGTTTTCACTGAGGCATTCTAACCTCACCACCATCTTATGGGTGTTGCTTAAAGAATATTAAGAGAGGCTGACACAAACATGCTTCAGTAGTGCAGTCCACAGCTGATGAACTAACTTTACTTGAAATCTATCTTAGAGAAGCAAACAAAGAAGAAAAGAGGGAGAGAGACAAAACAGGGAATGGCACTCCTCAGGCACCAACTGGTAAGAGGAAGGAAAGAACCCTTGGACAAAAAAATTCTCTCCAGTAAAGGTAGTGGTGACAATAATGAGGATAATAATAACGAGAAAAAAGCCAACACCTTTTCGCTTCCTCCCTGGTACAGTTATATTTTTCATGTGGACCTTCTCAAGATCCTCATTGGTAGCTTATGATACTGTTTACACCAAATTGAACATGTGACGTGATATATTTGTGCATATATTTTATTGTATAATACTGTATGATATTGTATAATTTTTTGTATAATATTAGCCCTGAATTCTAGGGCTAATACCTCTTTTCCAGCAGATTTTTTTTTCTGTTCATGGATAAACATGGGTTATGTCTTCTCTGCTGAGAATGGACAGATACCCTGTGATTCTCCATTAGATTTGATATTAAAACACTGGCGGTATCTAACGGGGAGAAGAACCACCCTTGACGCATGAGATTATTTCAGTTATTGTTCATTAAAATAACTATTAACTGCTCGTTATCTACAAGGTTCTATTCCAGGATGAAGTTACAGGCTAAATACTACCAGATCTGGAGTGATGTGGTCTTTGTGTAGAGTTACAGGCTAAAACTACAAGATTGAGAAGAGGGATGAGAACAGTGTGACTTAAAAATCAACGGCAATCACTTTTTAGGAGAAACACAGCATAACATTATTTCTGAATTCAGTAGTGCCACGTGAGAAAAACAACACTTGTGAAATCAGAGTGAAGGTCATGCTGCAGCCACCTGGCAGTGTGTAGGTGAAAAGTTACAGGTGCACCCTGAGGTGGAGGACAGGCTGTAGAATTGCAGATGAAGGACTGCTGACATTACAGACTCAGACACTGTGCAGCAAGTTGCTGTGGAAACTTCACGTTCACCTCAGTTGGATGCAGCATTCCAGTTAACAGGAAGCTTCAGCTCCTAGAAATGTATTAGAGTTTGTACATGAATCCATGCTTGAGTCTAGTCATGTATTGTGTCTGCCCTGCAGAAGTCATGCTCAGCTTTAGAGACCCCTCACTGACTGTGGGAAAACCCTAAGTTTTTGTTATTGTGTGAAAACAGAGCATACAATGCTTTATCCGTGATCCCCTTTGCTCTTTTATTAATGTTGCATAACCATCCTACTGGATAACAATATTGTCCAACAGAAATATCAAGAATGTCTGAGCTCGGCTTCTTCTCATACTTCATGAACTGCGGCACAATTTTGTAAATACAACAAAGGCATTCTGCACTCAGTAGAGTGCTTTGTGTCAGGGAAGCCTTTAAACTGACAACATACTAGTTTTATTTGATCTCTGCTTTGGAGATCTGCTTAAAATCCTGTCAAACCTTTTAGCAAGATGTATGGAAGAAAAATATTAACGTAAACTTATCCATTAAACAAAGTTATTGTTAAATTTTACATGAACTGTATTTCAAAGCAATTCAAAAATCCCTGAATTTTGTTTGTTTTATAGAGTTTGTGCTCATATTCAGGAAGTGTTTGATGATCTTCAAAAGATCTACCCTCTGCAGTTTACTTTTATCCAATTTCAAGTGAGACAATGAAAGAAAGAAAAAAGTTACTTATTTAGATAGAATTTAAGTGACTTCATTAAGCAAAAGAACAAAGAATGGGGTCAAGTATCTGTTCCAGATTACTCTCACTGAAAGGGAATAAAAGAACAGTTTGATAAAGCAGCATTTTTCAGTCTGCTGGAGTTCTTACCAAGGTTATAACAGAAAACTTGGAAACTGTAGGGAAATTAAAGTATGCAGCTCCTCTTCTAATAACTTTTACATGTGGAAACAGGTGACATACAGTCGATATGAGTATACCTTTTGAATTCTAAGGTGGATAGTTGATACTTTTGATTTTGTGATAAATAATTAAAACTAATTTTAAAATGCGCACAAGATTCAAAAATTATTATAGAGAATTAATCTGCTTTTGTCTGCTTTCCAACTTTTGAAACATAGAGTCAGTATCATATAGATTTTTTTTCTTTATAAAGAAGATGTGTTCAAGGACCCTGTCTTTTGAATGTTGTATTTTGGCCGACTTCCATAGTTTGGCAGATTTGGGAAGTGAACAATCTAAATTGGAACCAGCCAATATTTACAAAACAAATTTTGCTTACTATGTACTAGTTTAAGCTATGTAACAAGTGATTTAGATGTGGTTTAATATGAAAACCACCACTTAATTTTATAGATCTTGTCAGAACACAGTAGGTACTTCTTCATGTTATTTCTGCAAGAATGTGCCTGCCTTCCCTCCTTCCCTCCTTCCTTCCCTCCCTCCTTCCTTCCTTCCGCGCCTTCCTTCCGCGCCTTCCTTCCGCGCCTTCCTTCCGCGCCTTCCTTCCGCGCCTTCCTTCCGCGCCTTCCTTCCGCGCCTTCCTTCCGCGCCTTCCTTCCGCGCCTTCCTTCCGCGCCTTCCTTCCGCGCCTTCCTTCCGCGCCTTCCTTCCGCGCCTTCCTTCCGCGCCTTCCTTCCGCGCCTTCCTTCCGCGCCTTCCTTCCGCGCCTTCCTTCCGCGCCTTCCTTCCGCGCCTTCCTTCCGCGCCTTCCTTCCGCGCCTTCCTTCCGCGCCTTCCTTCCGCGCCTTCCTTCCGCGCCTTCCTTCCGCGCCTTCCTTCCTTCCTTCCCTCCTTCCTTCCTCCCTTCCTTCCTTCCTTCCTTCCTTCCCTCTTTCTCTCTTTCTCTCTCTCTCCCTCAGACTCAAAACAATTGTGAACAAGTTGACAAAACTCCCCTATATCCTTCCTAGAGGAAAGAGAAGTCTCTCCTAACCTTGCAAATGGAAGCTTTTTGTCATTTCTTGTGACCTGTAATGAAACATCATTTTTGTTTCTTTTGCTTTCATGGTTTTCTGGCTCACTGGTGGGGTATTTTTTCAATTTATTTTTCGGTTATTTTTTTTCTCATAACATATTTTTTCCATATTCTCTGCTGAAAAATATCTTGGATTACAGTTTGGTGGTTTTTTTGGTCACAGGATATATTTGAAATACATGACTAAATTGAAATAAATGAAGTGAGAAATGGATCTTAAATGTTTAATCTACAGAGTGGGTTTAGTTGTCACTGACCATATTGATAGTAAAAAACCTAGAACTTTGAATCAATGTGTTTTTTATTTTGAAAAGTGAAATAGACTGATACAGAAACAAAGGAAAAGGAGACATGCAACACAGAGAAGATTACATCATAATACGTATTTCGGTGCTACATATTTTTATTGCAATTTTTAGGTATTATATGATATGCAGATTTTAAGTTGTACCTACGTTATCCTAATCTAAGCATAAACACACAGAGAGCATTGTGAAATACACTTGTTTTCTTTAAAGCCTACAGTTTGAGGAGCTAGTCCTGAAAATACTATTTACATACATCATGTTTGATGGATATGTTAGCGTTTACCTGTTCAACTAAATTCACCCTGATATTTCCAATACAAGGCTGTGGATCAAAATATGCAGACAGAACAGAATATCAACAGTAATTACTTTTAGATTGGTAAAGATTATTTCTCCTGGCAAATTCCATACCTGTCAATGTTTGCATAATTTAAGACTTGTACATACTAATACAAGTATAGTTGATTTTTATAGAAGAAAGGGTGTATATGGGTAATATTCAGTGAATTATAGTTACTAAATGAAATTACAATCAGATACAAGGGGGAGTGAGAAATCTTTTCTCTTTCATCTTTCTGGGCTGGGGAGTCAGTTCATGTCAAGATAAAAGCAGGTCTCTGGAACTTAGCAGGAATCTGGAAGGCATTGAAGTAAGGAAGTGTCCTCTGCAGTCAAGAACTAAAGAGCTCTTTCAAGATAATATGCTGCTTGAGATACTAAAATCAGTAGTTGCTCACAGAACACTTGTGCTAGATATGTAATGTTACATGACATCTTTCAAGACTATCAGTGTTTTACTTTTCAGTTACCATAGGTGGACAAGCCATATCCCTTCTTTACACAAAAATGCCATGGCATGATCTCTCATCAAGAATATAAGAGATGTGGCTTCATTTGCTTTCTTTCTGTAAAAGAATTTTAAAGTGTATATGATGCTTGCTAGCAGAATCATCATGTCAATGTGGCCAAAAGCTGTCATTTCATTTTGCATAAGGAATTAAAGATTAATTGGAGGTGAAGAAAATGGAAGTGAACATGAATATATTTTTAGAGTCTAGTAGCTTGATTCTCGCGTGGTACCAGCGAATGTTGATTCATGAGTTATTTCAGAATTTTATTTCCCAACTGTTAAAAGTATGAGTTTCTTCAAAGAAATATTCCTTCTCCCTTATTTAATGCCCTACCCACTGTGCTAAAGAGGTTAGTCAATATTTGTTCACGTTGTGACTGATTTTTAAGTCTCTCCGTGTGAGGCAGAAGCCATGGGAGTTGCATGTTCAAATCCCCAGAGGCAAAGTGAGTTGAATTTAGGTGTCACACATTCTGGCTGCATGTGTTAATTACAATATAAAAAAGTAGCAGCAATATCAGCTAGCGTAAATACTTTAAAAAAAAAAAAACATGACTTTTCCCATACCGCTCAGTAAAATATTAGGGCCTTGAAGGGGAGAGATGCCTTTGACTGCTTAAGTTTTTTCTGCTGCCAGGACCAGACTCAGTATTGTGTTTCATGGCTGCTCTTTTGAGTTTCTAGTTCATAATTATGGGAAGTGTGGTCATGCAGTTCTGGATTGAAGTGTGTAGGAACAATGAGAAAAATACTCAATTGAAGTCCTTAGGGCATAAGGTCCTCTGTATATCTGGGCATTGGTTACAAATGGCAGAGATTTCAGTCATTAGCACACTTAGATGTGTGAAAAAAGGAGAAAAAAGGAATATTTCCATGGATGGGGACAATGGTTCTATGAAAAAAGTCACCTATATCCCCAGGCCAAGACATTGGAGGAGCTAACTAAACATGGCTGTGACTTGATATCCTAACATTAGCAAAATATAACTAGAAAACTTTAACCTGAACTGTGACATGTTTTGTATAAATTGAGGAAGGGAAGTTACAAAGAAAGGCTTAATTTCCTTTGGAAGCCTCTTTCTGGGCTCTGTGTTAGTGATTCACTGACTGACACAAGACAAGGTAGGAAACTTGACTGGCCACATGACATGAACAAGCCTTTGTCCTGATAAAGAAGGGAATGATGGGGCCTGATGAAACTGCATGGCTGTCAGATATTGCAAAGGGGTTTGAAAAGGGGTAACATGCACTGAAAACAGAATATGGTTTTATAGCATAGGTTGGAGGTATATGAGTGACAACTTGAGTTCGGAGGACTTTGCCATGTAATTGAGGTTTAGTAAATACATGCTCATGTAAGAATACATGTTTCTTGCAGAAAGTAGTATACTTTACAAGGATGGTAATATTTTAACTTTAGTTTGTAACTCTGATCTTATATATCACGACTTTTATTCACAGATTTAAATTACCATTGCTTTGAACCATGGAACATAGACTTATTGGAGCAAGAAATGTGTCCAGTTCTAGATTTTGGAAAGCTCATTATATACTTCCTCTATAACTGCACATGTCTTAGTGGTTTACATTCACTCACTGAAAATGTAGAATATTGCAGGAATATTAAGTAAGAAAAATCTCTTTGTTTCCATACTGTTTTCTCTTCTTCAGTATTGTATTTGTGTATGTCTAGTTCTTTAGAGAAGGTAGATAATAAGATACTGGTGCAGCCTAAGGGACCACTGTTTTTTTGCATGCGTTTTTACCTAAGCAAACACTTGTTTGCAGAAGGTTTGTGTAGAGTACTGGTGTTGTAAATATTTTACATTAATGTAGCATTAATGCTGGCATTGCTTTGAATTAGATTTTATAAACTTAATCAGTTGCACCTTCTTCCTGAAATCTAAGACAAAAATAGCTACATATGGATATCTAGACACCAATAGGTACAGACAGATGTGTGTGTAGCCATATGTAATTGTAATAGGTATCACATGCTTTACCAAAGAAGCATCAAAATAAAAATCTAGTTTCTCAGTGTACTACAGTTCCTTGAAACATTTAGACAATGTGAGTTTAAGCATGTTAGAAATACCTTATGCGTCCTACATTCCCCAACAAAGAAAGAATTCATCTGTCTGAAATTTGGTGGCAGGGGTTCTTGTTCCCCAACACCCTTCTGACCGTTAAATATAATGTGGCTCAAAACCAAAGCAAAGGAAGGGGAGACTATAAAGCTCTACTTTAAAATAGCAAATGAGCTCTAACTTAATGTGCTAGATAAAGCCTACAGTTTATTGTGATTTCCTTTTTCATTTTGCCTAAGGTGATCCCAAATGCAGAGTAGAAAGAAGGCTCCATGTAAGATTATAACTCTCTCATTCCCTCTTCCTTTCTTCCCCTTTTCATTTTTCCCTGTTTCATCCTTACTTCCCTCCTTCCCCCTTCCCTCCATCCATCTGTGCTTCCCTCTCCTTCTCCTTACTCCCTTTCTTTTTTCAGTTGTATTGTATGGAGGAAGTAAAAAATACACTCATTTTTTACTTTTCAAAAGCAAGAGGCACATAAATTTGATATCTGTGAAGGCCTCAGAAGTGTAAATACAAAATGTTTAGACTGCTTTTTTTGAAATATAAACCATACATTTTTTCTTGAATATGTTTAAATCAACTATTTTCTGATATATTTCCCGGTCTATTTTTACATGGTTTTCAAAATTATTCTTTACACATATGCTTGTTAAACTATATCGAGTTTTACCTAAAACTGTATCCAGCTGCCCCCACACACACTTCCTCAAATAAATGTTTTAACATCCTAAGAACCTTAAAAATCTATTAAATTTTTTTAGAAAAAATACAGATTTATTTCTATACTTGTCACTTCTTTGACAGGGTGTATATGTTGATTTACAGGTATATGCTGATTTATTATTATTTTATCTGTTGTGTTTTTACAAAACTCGGAATGAGGTCTAAATGATGTTTAGGTTGAGAAAACATAGTGCATTTTATTTCTAGACTGAAAAACAAGATAGCAATATCAATCTCATGCACCTAAAAAGGAACTGAAGAATAATAGTTGGTATGTTAATGTTACTGTGGGATTTTTAAGGTGTTTTTAGGCAATTTTTAAGTGGTTTTAATATCTGTTTGAACAGTACACCAATATTATATGCTATCCGTTTGGATGTGCTCATCTATGTGATGGAATTTATGTTGCATATTTGGAATAATTTTATTAGTCTTGATTCAGAATTCAAACCGAGTCCATGGTCTGGAACTTACCACTCCTCCTACTCTTTATTATTTTCTTTACTGGGGAGCTACAACAGGAAATTTCTAATGAAAGTGTCAATAGGTTCTTATTACAGATGGCTGTAAAAAAGACTCACCTACTCTTCACCCAAAAAGGAAAGGATCTGTCTCCTTGGCTCTGACTGATGTCAATAAATGTTGGTTTGGGTTTGTTTTTTGGAGTTTCTTTTTTTTTTAATAGTTTTTTGTTTGTTTTTTTTGTTTTGTTTATTTTTCTTAATTTTTTTTGTTTTGTTTTATTCCAGGTAGAGAAAAACACGTTTGAATGCTCTTGATTTAGTACCAGATTGTTTTTTTTTCACAGTAGCTTATTGTCTGCTTTTTAAAATATTGATTTTTAAAGCTGAATACAGAGGTAAAAAATCAATGTTATGTTTCTTTGAAATGTTACCACAACAATTATGGTAACCAGGCTAATCTGCATTATTGGTTAGCCTGGTGGGAGGACTAGGGGATAAATTGGAGGTAAAAGCATGTAAATGCACATGATAAACCAACCCAGTGAAATGCAAGAGATGGCAACTTTAATAGGGTTTCTAGGGGTTGATCCTTCAGATGAGATCTCATAGAAATATACTTTTCCGAGATAGTCTGTTAGAGATTTCATAGAGTCTAAATATTATGACTAATAACCCATATTGTCTTGAATTGGATAATTCACTTCTTTTGTTTTAATGTCTCTGTTTTCTTTAGCTGAATGTGGAGCAACTGTCTCTGGAAATGAAGGAACATTGTTGTCTCCAAATTTTCCATCTAATTATGACAACAACCATGAATGTATCTATAAAATTGAAACTGAGACTGGAAAAGGGATCCATCTTAGAGCCAGGAGCTTTCAGCTGCATGAGGGAGATATTGTTAAGGTAATTAGAAATATTATTTCACTTTCTATGCTAAACATAAACATTGTATGAATAAATCTGTTTTCAATGACAATTATCTTTATTTTCCTTCCACTTTCTGACACAAAATTAATGAATTCTAGGTGGATAGCATCACTGCCTTTATACTCGCTTCAATTATTTATACTAGATTCAAAGGAACTATAGGAGACGTGAGTTCAATTACATTTCTAGAAGTATAAGACTGTTTAAAGTGGTTTAGATCTTAAAAGGAAACCTAAAATTTGAACCTGGATTCTGAATACCTGGTATTTTTTTCTCTTTGCACAGTATTTATAAGTGTAGCACAGGGATTTTTTAAAATTTTTCCTAAGCAGAAACTAACATTGCAATATTGACTAAAACTGTAGTTATAGAAGGTGTCTTTCATTCTTTTACATTGCAGGTAACCTTTGAAACATGGCTTAAATATATATAGATTTTGAGCATACACTTTTCTACAGCATGGTGATAAGTTACCTTTTCCTAATAATGGCTGTTGCATTCTTGTATGTACTGAAAATCCTGATATTCATCTGAAGTGTTGACCATACATTAAATTAGTCTTTCAAATTTATGTCTCCAAATTTTCAGCTAATTAATACTTAAAATAACAAAGTATTCAGAATTCAGTTAGCATCTTCCTTTCTGGATATCTCCCAGTAACCCATTTAACATGTTAGAAATTGCTGTCTACATTTCAAATTTCATTTTTTTAATTTGCAGAGTGCTTCCCATAAGATATAATTGTTATGGATCAAATATTGGTGGCTATATTTTTATACATTTTGTCGTCTTAAGAGCTTCCTTACGTAATTAAGTGTGACAATTTAGTTCCTACAAAGAACAAGGCATTTAGAGATAGGATGAAGGTGAAGAGGAAAAAAAAGTCATTTTAATATGGACATTTATATCTTTGATATTGCATCTGTTCTTTTCAACAAGTACAGTCTGAATTTGACCATTAAATAAGCAAAAGTTCTAATTTGGTTTACAGATTAGAAAGTTATATCAAAAGAACAGCATTTTCTCCATCTTTACCCACAAAAATATTGATAATAAATGCCACCATGTCTAAAACACTGCAACACCTTGGTTTTTGCTTTTAGATCAAAGGGAATTAAGTAGGTGGACAAAATACACTGTGTATTGTCCTTTGCTCCCATTATCCATAGCCTGATCATGCAGATCTGCAAAAGTATTTTTGCTCTGAAGAGATGCAGCGAAGAAGAACTTAATTGCCCACTGCTTTGCTTGAATGTGGTACATAAGTCTCCCAGAAGCTTTGCAGATATCTGGTTTATAAATAATTTAATAAACTACCTAAAAATGAACAACAAAAAAATCACTTAGAAAACCCTAAAGAAACATTCAAGAAACTCAGTTATCCTTCAGAACATCTCATGAGTAATGTCCAGCGCACTTAATGCTATTCCCTGGAGATACAAGAAAGATCCGTCTGAGACAAAGCTGTTCTGAGCAATCTGTTAGATACTTTCTTCTTTCATAGATCTGTTAGCACAATACTTCAGAGGATTAGAAGGAAACAAAGGCAAAATTGTGGTGATGTCTGAATTGCAAGGCCTCTTCTCTGGTTTTGAGTCTGCTGGCGTAGCACAACATCCATTTATACAATTAAGCTCTCTTCCACCAATTAAGGTCTCTCTATAACCTGTATTTATGAAAATAAAGGATATTTCCTCTCTATTCCCATGCCAGGATGTCCTTTTACATATTTCCATTAGAATCAGCACTTTGGCAGGACTATGGACTTTGAAGCTTGCTTTCTTTCCTATCTGCACCCAAAATAAGAGCAAAATATGCTATAAACCCCAGCCTTCTGTCTTGTGCCTGCACAGAAGGAAGCTGCAAGACTGCCTTGCTGGTAGATTGCAAGGGATGCACTAAGTTTAAAAATATTCATAAAACTTGTGCTGAAATATAGAGCATTTTCCCAGCTCAGTATCTAATTCTGTTTTAAAAGAAAAGTTTGTATGTATGTAATGTAGCACTGGGTGTAGGTTCCCAAGTCCTGGCAGCAGCAGGGGCTGTGGGGGCTCTGTGAGGGGAGGCTGGGGCTGCCCCAGCCGGACACAGCCGGTTCCTGCAGGAGCCAGCTGGTTCCAGCTGGACATAGCCAGTTCCAGCTGGATCCAACTGCCCACCACAGGGCAAGGCTGAGCCCATGACTGGGGCGGTGGCACTGCAGGGGAAACGTAGGTAAGGAAGAGCAAAAAGTGCTGCTCATTAGTGCTTGATAAAGAGGGCCAATAAAAGCCTATAATAGTAATGTAATAATCCCAAGATCAACCCACCAGGAGTGGGTTTGTCAGACAAAGCATATGACATTACTGTTTGAAGTAGATCACTACGAACTCCCGTGAGGATGTAGTGAAAGGATTTCAGAATGTTAATTATGTCAGCAAACTATACACACCTGACCTCCTCAGCTTCCAAAGGAATATTTTAAAAGTGTATCCCTTTGGGATGATTTTATGCCATAAAATCTCTGCAGCTAAGGAAATTTGGTACGTTTAGTTGTAAGTAATTCATTTTTACTGTCAGAATGAGAAACTTCAACAAACTCTAAGAAACTCTAGCCAGCATTTCCTTCTCCTTCAGGTGAGTGTTGTACATTCCCGCAGCAGGTGAGGATACATTGGTGTTATTATTGGAGCATTTCTCCTCATGAATAACTGGAGCACCATTCTCTTATTTTGTGTGCATATTTTAACCCTAACAAGTAAAACAAATACTTTCAGTTTTTCAAAAATAGGGGAAAAGAGGCATCCCTGAATATGTTGGCTAAATTCATCCTAAACACAGCTCCAAACAATGCTGTGATCATTCCCGGCTGCCCCCAAGGCCAGCTTCTGCAGTTTGACTACACCTCTAGTGTTAAACTCTCCTATCTTGCACAATAAGGTGGCTCACTGGGACTGTCTCTCAGAAACAGTCCCTGGCCTATGCAGCTCCTGCACTGATGTTTTCTCAGGGAAGATTTGTGAGGGTATTAGAAAGTCTGCATTAAATGTGTTCCAGGGATGTACTGACAATAAATACTGCGTAGACAATCAAGTTGTGGTGACTTGACTCCTACTCTGTCAGCATTTATTTGCTTTGAAAATATAAACTATCTGCAGCTCTATATATTCAGCTCAGTATTCAAGTGGGAATGTTGAGGCTGGATATTGAGGCTGTAGTGTGTATGGAATGGCATATAATTTGCAAGACTATTTCTGGCATCAAGACTAGTGCATGAGGAAGGGTCAAAACTATTGCTGTCAAGAAGAATGCATGCAGGTTAATGTCTGTGATTTGTGGGCAAAGCGTTCTATAGATGTGACAAAATTTGAACTTGAATTAGTGGGATAGAAATTTGAATTCAAGTAAAGTAAGAGAAACAGTTTCACCATTTAGAGGGACTTTTGACAAAAGTGAATACTTGGATTCTCTCTTTATTTTAGAGCTTATCCTTTCTCACTCACTAACACTTCATCTTCCTGGTCTCCCTGTTTTAACTGCCACTTGAAGATTCATAGTTCTTTAAAGCGGCTACTTATGCCAGAATCTTTATAATGCATTTGCAGTGAATTTGTCAGAGGTAAGAGGAAAAGGAGATTGTAATATTCTGTCTTTCATCTGTTTTGCCAAATAGACCTTCTTTTTTTCTTCATGACTGAGGAAATTGTAATTGCAGCATGTGAATTGTATTTCAAATGGGTACTCCTAAATAAGATAAATGTATGTACTAAATATTAATCAATAGTGATAAATAGTTTAGACTAGTTTATTAAATGTATTTTGTACCTCTGGAATCAGTGACTTATGACATGACACAATGGTTGTACACAAGCTGTCTATTGGGAATGATCCTTGGCCCACATTAATTAGCATGATAAGCACTGGTAAAAAGGCATTTTCTTTCCTAGGATGGTTCAACCAAATTTTCAGTGTAGACAAGGGAGATTCAGTGCTTGTATTTGTTCACTAACAATGTTTCACTTATTGGAGTAGATATGTTCTTACCTATGTAGGTAATGCGAACAACAGATGTACAAGTGCCACCACAAATTGTACCAGCCCTTTTGGTTTTTGTTTTTGTTTGGGGTTTTTTGTTGGTTTTTTATGGTTTTTTTGTTTGTTTGGGTTTTTTTGGTTGGTTGGTTGGTTTGGTTTTTTTTTTTTACAGCTGCTTTCACAGGATCGCTCTTATCTAATTTTAATTTCACAAAGCACTTTCTTCATATCAGTCTGTATTAATCCTGAGGGATTCTATTATGTTGTTATCTTGTTGTTCCTCAAGTGGGAAGAGTATCTCTTTAACAGCCAGTGAGGGAGAACACAGTTGAAACAAGATGTCTGTAGTCTTTAGCTGTGGGCTGGTTTTTTTGTTTTGTTTTGTTTTGTTTTTTCTGTTTTATAGACGAATAAAAATCTCTTTTAAAACATAGGCAACATTTTTAATTAATGACACTTAATGGAACATTCCATTTCAAGTATTATCTCCCAGATCAAGTGTAATATATCCATGGAAATAAATCTTATGGGGAGAAAAGGATTCTTTACTTTATACAATAGATTTCCAGCTCTAGTAAATAAAGAGTAATCTGTCCATGAAATGGATCGGTAATTCTGTCCCAAGACAATGGTTAGAAACTTGCAACTAATTTTTCAGATACTCTTAGCATAGCTTTAAGTCATATTTCTTCCAAGAGATAGACCTTCCAAGATATAGACCTTAAGTTTGTGTAACTGTTTGCATGAGCCTTAAATACAATTGATTGTATTTTCTGAGACATCTGATCTGTGTGCCTTGGTATAAGACAATCTTCGGATCAGTAATAAAGACCAAATATATTGTTCTATTGATGGCTAGCACAATATATTATTTTTCAAAAGTTTCCTTTAGAGTAGACATTTATATCTATGCATGTTTATAAAAGTAAATATAATCTTTTGTCTTAAAAATCTTGATGCATGTTGTTTTTTATTATTTTTTTTTGTTAATGGCCCTTGAAATGAAAATGGTGTTTTCAAGACATTTACCTGCTGATGACATGCTGGTATTTCTCCACAGAAAAATTAGAACTGCTTTTAATTGCTGGTCCTTGCCTAAAAACGTTGCAATGGTCTGTCATCACAAAAGAAACATTTCTAAATTTTGTTAATAGGTCTAACTGTACATTCAAATAGGAAGAACAGATATAGCAATTTAGATTGTTAAATGGGTCACTCCTGCTTCTCACTGGAATCAGTGTAAATCCTCACTGTACTACAAGCTCTACAAGTGGAGGGATGAAGATCCAGTGCTTGAAATATTTACTGTAATTATAGGTTTTTTGCTGGTTGTCTGTGTCACTCTAGGACACATGAGATAAGGGCAAATTGTCTTTCACTTCGTATCAGAAACCAGCTGTTGAAATGCATTTCTTGCTTTTGTATAGGCATTGACATGAGGTTTCACATATGGTGTGCATTTACACACTTTATATTGCTTATTTTTGCATGAGAAAGTACAGGAGAATTATTTAATTTAAAGAAGAAATTAGCTTTTTAAGTTCACCTTGAGAAAATAGACCAACCAACAAAACAAAGCAACAGAAGGCTATTTTTGTACTTTGTGGCTTTCAAGGTTTTGTATTAAGAAAAAATAATTTCTTACCCCCTAGGCAAGAGTTTGTACTTGTCCTGTATTGATGAACAGTCAAAAGGGCATTATTAAAATTTCTAGGATTTGAAAAAGTACATAGGTTGATATTGTTGAAAGCTTTCAGTAAAGTAACATGGTAAATAAGAATATCTCTAAAATTAGGTTGGAAATAGACTCACATATCTTTTTGAAAACTTACCAGATTTTAAATCCTATAGTAAATCAAACTTTCTGCAAGCTTAGAAACTGAGATAAAAGTTGACAGATTGACTTCAGCATCTCATTTTTGCTGTTGATATATCCAGACAGGAGAGAAAAGAGCAGGCTGTAAGGATTTACCTTCAATGGTGATTTCAGAACTTATACTTCTGTTGGCCTTTGTGAATTATCAAGAAGAGCAATATTAGTTTATGAAACCTCAGAAGATAAATTTACATATTAATATTAATTTCTGTCAAGAGGAGCTCACAAAATGGAAAAGGCAAAAGACTATAAAACACCTTAAGGGGGACAGAATAATTAACATTTCACTGAACTGTATAAACAAGGGGTATATACCTCTCAAAATAGATACATTAAAGTTTTGGAAAAACTTATGTATTTGGCAATACATTGCTAACTTTAAAATTACTGTATAAATTAAAATCTTTCAAACATTTAGATTTGATGTCCAATTTCATGCTCTTATTTCTTCAAGGTGTATGATGGAAAGGACAGTTCCTCACGCTCTCTTGGAGTCTTCACCAAAAATGACATGATGGGAGTTATTCTGAATAGTACCTCTAACCATATGTGGATAGAGTTTAATACCAATGGATCTGATACTGACCAAGGATTTCAGCTGACTTATACAAGTATGTAGCTCATAAATATGATCTGTTTGCTTTGTGGGGAAATGTTTATTTCTCAGCTGCAGTGATTTATTTTGGAAAGTTGAAGGCAATTTCCTAGAATGTACTGTGGTTAAGAGACTCAGCTTTACTTCTCTACATTACTAGATAGGTGTTAGTAATTTAAAAACATTGTTGAAAGCAAATTTGTAAGTTTTTAAACTTAGAAAGCATGATTATTTTTAAGACTTAGTATTGAGGTTGTGATATATGTGGGTTGTATATGTTAGTTGTCAAACTATAGCAGAAAATGTACAGAAAGAGTGTTTTAAAATGGAAAGTTCAATCTCTGCAGTCAACTTAGACGAGAAAAGAGAAAAGCNAAAGAAAAAGAAAAAAGAGTACAAATGAGAATAAAAGAAAAAAGAGTACAAATGAGAATAAAAAAAATGGTATGTACTTGGTTCTACACTCAATCTGGCCTGACTGCTTGTAAGGATCAAGCTGGAGTATACTGGAAGGAGACCAGAGTGAACAAATTTGGACAAACAATGCATTTGTCCAACAGACTGTATGCAATTAATTGAATTAATTTTGCTGGCAAAACATTGAGTTTTTTTTGTGGGAAATAATTTTGCAGATGACTAGTTTGTTTCCAACACACATAAAGAAATATTTTGTCCAGGTTTCCAAGTTCCATTTACTTTCAATTTATTGTCTTTTACATTACTTTCCATGAGTTGCTGTTCAGTCTTGCAGGGCAGAGCACCGCAACATAGTGTGGTACAGAAATGGAATCATTGCTCGTTTTAGTACATCTCATGTTTACCCTTTGGTTTGGAGCAAGCTGTGGAATAACCAGAAATTGTTCACTTTCTTTTCTTTCTGCTGTGCCTGGTAAATCTGAATGTGATCATCCTACCTTTAGATGCTTTTTCTTACAGGATCACTGAAGAATGATTAGGGAAATCTACTTTGATCTGCCTAGAGAAACTGTAGAATTTTTCCTTTGAAAGAAAAGGAACCAAATGCCTTAAATCATATTTTAAGGGCTCTGATTTCAAGGGTCTTGAATCAGTTCCTTTCAAGTCTTGCTTCAGTGGTTAGTTCCACCCACTGTTTAAAAATATAATTTTACTTAAAAATAGAATTCTGTCTAATTTCTACATCCATTTGCTTGATTTTGTTACACTTTTTTTTAAGATTTGCTCTCCTGCATCATATTTTTCTGTGTAAGATAAGATACAATATATCATGTCTTAAAGCTTTCTTTCCTGACTGTTTGATTGGTTTTGAGTCTCTGTTTTCTATTCTTCCAAGAGTTTTCACATTTTCTGAAGTGTGTAGACAGAATTTGACATAGTATTCTAACTGTAATTTTAAGACCAGGTAGACAGGCAAAACTTATTTTCCTATGTCTGCAAAACATTTTACTCCTTTTTATTTTGGTTGCCAAGTATATAATTTGTTTTATCCTATGTAAACAGTTTGCAGCCATTCATGTTGAAAAGTTTATCTGTAATGACTTTTTTTCCTACTTTCTCTCATGTGAGACAATCCCCAATTTCAAATATAGACTTCTTTTACTTCTCACATGAGTTTTCAGGAAGCCAAATTAAATGTAATAAATTTTGAGACAGTGACCATCTAACCAGGTAATTTCCTTCAACTGTAACTGTTATTTCCAAACCCTTCAGTGTGGGACATTTCCCCATTCACAAATTAATCCAAGCAGAAGATGTTTTCTTTTGCAGTGCTTTGAAAACTGGCTGCAGTGCTGAAGCACATTCTTTTTCTGAAAGAATCTTGAGCTAGTAATATCTTAGAGAATTGATATACCAGAAATTTATACTCATTATTTGATGGATTTGGAAGTTTTTGTTGCAGTTACAATTCAGTTACTAAACAAATATGTCCATTTTTCATTTGGTAAATACATGAAACACAGAATGATAATTATCTTTTTGGATTAATAAAGCTATAGTTTACAGTAGAATCAACTGAAAGATTACTCTGAAGTTTATTTACTCACTTTTCAGATTGAACTATAAAGCCAGGTACTTTAAAATTTTTAAAACAAATCAAAAAAGTGCTAAAATATGGTGTCACTGAAGGAAATGAGAAATATATGCTGGATTGAGTGAAATGGAATAATTAATATGATGAGAAAGAGATAAGAGAAGTGATGGTCTAACAAATCAAGTTAATTAATTCAGGTTACTTCCTATATGATTGCTGAGTTCTTGCTACCCACAAGGCGTCATCAACTGCTCTTAATTGTTGGTTTTTGTAGTACTTTTCTTCCTATTAATGCTACTGAAATTAAGAAATAACATTGCAGGGTGTTATTAAAAAGACTAATGTAAAATTCTGCTATTTCATTTGTGCGCAACTACCTTTCCATCCTTCTTGATAGTGTGGATTCTGAAGATTATGTTAAATTTAAAAATCCAATAGAAGAAAAAGCTAATGATCCATGAGAATAGAAATGTGGATAAAGAAATTTGTATCTCTGTTTTCAGAATCTCATTACTGATATAATAAAACCAAATTTTATAAACTCAGAATCTCAGAATCCGAGATGTTTGTATAAACTCTAGAAATCAGAATATAAGCAGATATCAAAAGGAAATCTATAAAAGATTTATGTTCTAAATGAAATCTGATGAAATTTCTGGTGAAATCTTCTATAGAGGAAATTGCTTCAGGTAATACTGAATGGAAGCTGGAAATTATAGTTATCTTATTCTTTGATCTACAACTACAAGATGCTTTCAAGGAAATTATAGACAGAGGTAATTTTTTATTAGAAAAGACCATGAAAACATCTGTACTCTTTCTCAAGTTACTGTTTTGAGAAACTAAGAATTTTTTTGAGTGAAAACTAAAATTGCCATGATTTTATTTAATGAAACTACTTCAGAAAAATGGAGAATATTTTAGCCTGAAATTGGCAAGGTAAGTATATACACAGTAAGAGTCAAAGAAGTAGTAATTTCAGCAATAGCTGAATATGACTCTACCAGAGGAGAAGAAAAATGAGGAACAAAGAAGGAAATATTGACTTTGTGTGGAACAAGTTTATATAAAGTCATTTCCTTATAGTGTGTTAGGAGGAATAATGTAAAATGTCCACTTCCGGTATCTCTACACAGCTGTCAGAGGGAATGACTGTGGACATTTATATCTCAGTACTGAGAGAACGAAGATGCCCTTATGAATAGAGGACATCTGTAGTAATCTTCATGTAAAAATTTAAGTGTATGTTTGTTGTAGTCACAACTGACTCATGTGGCAGCTAATTTTTTTCTTTTAGAAAATACCTGTTATTCTTTCATAATTGCAGTTTTCTAATTCAGGGGATCATTTTTCCCTCCATCTGATCCGAGTTTTTCTCCCTGATACACCTCTAATTTTTGTGGGAAAGAGAGTAGATACAAGGATTCCCACAACTATTCCTGTTCACGGCTCAGTTAAAAGATTTGGCAGTTCTCGTATAAAGATGCCAGTGCTTTGTGCTGTCATGTCAATGGCATTTAATATTAAATTGACAGTCAGATAAAACCAATATCTTACTGATGCCACACAGTGACAGGGGGAAAAAGCAAAACACAGCTGTCTGGTAAAAGTAACAGACTGCAACTTTAAATAAGGAGTAATTCAGTACAGCTTCTGAATAACAAACAGGCAGTCTCCCTGCCATGCCTGGACACTCCCCTATCACAGTTCTGACACAAGAGGAATTTTAACAGTGGTTATTTCCACTCATCATGCACTGAACTTACTCTGACTTGTGTCATGGGTGCTTCCTTGCTCCTGTTTAATCCTTCTTCCTTGAGCAAAATCTCACTTTTCTTAACTTTTGGAAAAACAAAAAATAATACCTGCACACTTTATCATACATGTCATATACAAATGTTTTGTGACCCTCTGAGTACTGCCTAATGCTGCTACGGAATGATCTATATGGTCTTGTACAGATCACAGATCACTCAGCACTGTACTTGCACAGTTTTCTCAGTGAAGTTCCCAAATATTTGAGAGGAAAACACACTTTCCCTTCACAGTACTAGCTAGAAATCTCAAAACTCATTTCTTTCCATGGTGTCTGATGATGGATGTCTATATTCATGATGCGTAAGGAACTTTACCACTGTTTAGAATTGCTCCTTGGACTCTTCTCAGACCTGAGGGTTTTTACCATGTGCTTTACACTGGCAGTTGCTTGTCTGAAATACATGAAGTTGCTATTGGACCTTATCTAGACATCTTCTTTTTTAGAAGCAGCTTATCTAGCTCTCTGTGGCAATTTCCCCAGGCCTGTAAATAATATAGCAAATAATGGAAGCAAAAGTTTCCCTTATCTGCAGATTAAACCTTAGAATATATTATAATAAGTCAGTTGAAGGGTCCATCCGGAAATACTGACAGATATTATCTGTAGGAACATGCCTGGCTGCAGTGGCCCACTCAGTACTATGTTCTGCCTCTCAACAGACTCCTCTGTGTTTCAGAAACATGAAGAACTAGTTACAGATTTTAAAGTCTGAAAATGATTCCAGAATTTGTGGTATACTCTGTAGCTAGATTTTAGTTTTTTGAAGGCCTGTCACTGACCTGTCCCTGATTTGCTGCTATAGATTAAAAATGAGAATCCATGTTAGTTCCTTAACAATTGTTTTTTATTTGTATCCTCCATTTCCTTGTGATGTGAAATTAGATATTCTCCTTCACTTCTGTAATAAGATGAAAATGAGGTCTGGAAGAAATCTCAATAATGATTTGTCTTTTTGAAAATGAATGTTATGTAGGCACAAATCATAATTTAATAGTAACATCCTCAAATTTCGAATCCACAATGACCACCTTCTTTCTCTGAAAGCAGAATTCTGGATGGCTATGATTTCTTCCAGAAGAGTTCAGGCCCCTGAGCTGTGCTCTACTCCACAGAATTTACCACAGAATTAGGATTATGAATGGATAATTTTTTTTTTCCTAGTGAGGATTAATATTTTCATTTGCATTTTCATTCTTTGTATTTAGCATCGTTAGTAGTTTTATAATATTCTCTGAATTGGTCTGAAGTTATACTTTTCAGTTTAAGGAAAGAAATTTTTAAATAAATTTCTCAGGCATGGTGCACTGGTTTAGCATTCATGATAATCTGTTACTGCTAAAGATTTAGTTCTAATTTTCAGTTTAAACTCTGTGTTATAGTCATTCTTTAACCCTACTTCTTTCAAGGCATAGTGAAAGGTAGTGCATGGAAAGTGAATCTGAATTAGTATGGTCAAAATTTATATAAATTGTTGAAACCGTTTATAATAGTTAATTTAAGAGAATCATGAACTTTAATTTAGTTAATTTCCTATTCTACAGTAATTGAAAATGTTAAAATGTCAGTGAAAACAATGTTATGAAACTGCAAATTCAGATAATTATTCTAGCATACAATTAGTATCAAATTCAGGAATATAGTGGCTTTGCCTCAGGGTGTATAATGTCAGTTTAGCAGAACAACCCAGTAATGAATAGAAGCTCTTCCAGTTTCCCTTTCGTAAATAGTCTGTATATAAGATCTGTTAAAATTAGAACCTTCACACACTGCAGTAAAAATGTAAGACAAAACTAAACGAAAATACACCAAAGACAAAAATTATTAAATGAATATATCTTAACCTATACATGTATGACATAGTCACAGATCCTATTAAGAGCAGTACCATTATGTGACTAACTCTAAATGAATATAAGCCGTATTGCATGCATAGAAAAAGCTCTTCTAAAAGAAATCAAAGTTGGAAACATGAGAAACGAAAATTACTGAATGTCAAATGAAAGGTTTGTTAGAAATATTCATTTCACTTGTGTACAAGAATTATGATATCCTGATTAGTAACATGATGACATCATAGTCTCTTCCCTCCTTCCTCCCCCAGAAAATTAAAATGCCTTCTGCTTCCAAAATACTCAACATTTATATAGTCTCCCCTTTCCCCCAAATCCTGAAAACTTTGAATAAACATAAAATAATTGGTCTCATAACAGTTTTTATAACTGAGTTTGGTTTTCACTTTTAATTTAAAGATGTCTGTGAAACTGCTGAATTCAAATTGGCAAACAGAGTAGGTGCTAAATAAGTTTTTATCTCTAAGACAGAAACAATGAAAACCATTTTATTAGGTGAATATAAGCATTGTATTAACCTTCTGTTTGAAAAATTATGTTAATCCATGCTTTGTAGATGGAATTGCTGGCATGGTGATGTTTTGCATTTTTCCCATCTCAGGAAAATCTGACCAGATTTTTTGAGGTACAGATCTTTAGCCATATAGACTTAATGTGAGCAAATCCTATCCTATGAATGAGTACTCCAAAGTACCTTTTCTCAGCAGGCCTGGGTTAGGATGGAGGTCAACAGTTTGTCCATCTGTATTGGGTTTGATTGGGAGGGAATTAATTTTCTTGAGTTAAGAAAACATAGAGTTAATTCTTTCAAAAAGAATTTCTTCACTGAAAGGGTTGTCAAGAATTGGAAGGGGCTGTGCAGGGAGGTGACGAAATCATCATCCCTTGACGTGTTCGAGAAACAGCTGGACTTGACACTTGGCACTATGGTTTAGTTGAGATGGTGATGTTAAGTAGAAGGTTGGACTTATGGTCTTGGAGATCTTTTCGAAAATTAATGGTTCTATGACTCTTCAGCTAATGCTGAGCAGTGCTTCACAGTGTCAGGGCCTTCTCTGTTACTTGCTCTGACATGCCAGCAGGTGGGCTCAGCATGGGCAAGAAGGTGGGGGGTGACACAGATGACCTTATCTGTATGGTGACGCACTTCATACCATGTCGTGTTATGTCGTGTCATGTCATGTCATGTCATGTCATCATGTTTAGCAATTAAAATCTGGGGAAGTGTTTCTGAAGCAGCTAAGGGTCTGACTAGGTATCACTGCTGTTGATAAGTGATTGGGTTTGCCAACTTGTGTGGTTTTGGGACGTTTGGATTTTTGTTTTGTTTTCACTTATTAAACTGTCTTTCTCTTTACTGATTCATTTTCTTGCTTTTGTCTTTCTGATTCTCTTCAGTTCCCACTATGGGGAAGTGTGAGAGCTTCTGGGTGGGGGCTTACTTGCCAGCTGGGGTAAACCCACCAATATCCTGTGTTCTTACTGCCTTCTGTCTTGTGGGTAGCCTGAGAAAGTGAGGAGGGTGCTCTTTGGTTACAGTACCAGAGACATAAAAGCCAGACCTGGAGAGGAGGGAAAAAGAGAGAAAGAAGGGAATAAATAGGTACCTCTCAAGTTACTATGTTGGGAGCTTGGCATAAACGAAGATGCAGTATCAAATCAGAGAGTCCTAAGGAGGAGTACAGCAGCCGAGAAGTGCACCACAGGATATGGGGAAAGGTGATTTTTGGGACAAAAAGCACTAGGATGCAAGTGTAAGAGAGGAAGATTGCCAGACAGGCTGCCTGAGAAATAGAGCAAGTATGTGAAATGGAGAGCTGAGACTGCATGAGTTAAAAGAAGGGTGCAAAAATGAAACCAAGAGGATGAAACACAAGAAATAGAACAGTAGTAGAATGCTGTGATAGGAGTACAGGCTGAATAGCTAATGATTATGAAATTGTTCTTCAAAATATACTTGGAGTGAAAACCATGATTTTGTTTGAATTAAAATATCTGTATTGCAAATATACATAAACAAAACGAAAATATTCTTTATTTTTAAAAAGTGCTCTGAAAATTTAAAAAGAAAAATATTTAATCTCCAAATTTCCATAAATTATCATCTTTAAGTCACTGAATTATCCCTCTAGGCATGGGGTTAGAAAGACGGAAGATGTTAACTATTTTTCATTTTCAATCAGGAAAAAAGATAAGGTTTGATATGTAGGAGGTATCAAACGTGGAAAAGGTAGTTTGTTAAAGGTTATTATGATTTGGTTCTGAAAATTACCATTTGAAGGTCTCCTGACTGTTCTGTGTATGGTTCAGAGATTCTCATCTTCTTGAAACCACTGGGTTTTCCTGGTGCTGTAATTCACATCTATTATCAAGAAAAGGGCTGCTTTTTAAAATCTCTTGCTATAAAGTTTAAAATGCAGTTATGCTTTGCAGGTGAGAAAGAGAGCGGCTAGTAGAGATCACTGTAGGTGTCCATATGCATATGGTGTTTTACATTTATATTAAAATTCTGTCTTTAGAGTATGAAATAAGATTTTTCAGTGATGCCAATTCAGGCTTCTTAAGCGTAGTTTTTTTCTCATCTGTTGATGTATATTCATTGTAGCTAAAAATGTGGTTGAAATTTGCAAGCAGATTCCAACTAAATTTCTAATCTCAGGAGTGATGGCCTAAAGATTATATTACTTTAATATTAAAGAAGTGATCATATTTGTAACATTATTACTGAGACCTTAGTGGGAACAGTTTCCATGAATTTGTCAATGCAGTGATTTGAACAACAGAACTTCTTTACCTTCTTTGCGAGCTCAACCTAAACCTTTTTCTGTCATATTTTAAAAAGAATCTATTTCTATGAAGCCATTATAGACGTTGTCATTAAATGTATGTGCAGCTGGATTTAATGAGTTTTAGCTGGGATTTGTTCCAAAAGTTTGCTCATTTCCTCTGTTTTTCACAAAAAGACTCCTGTTTATTTGTAGTGAATCATTTCCTCTTTTCCAAGTTTTAGATGAGTAGACACTAGAGTTACTGTTAATTTATTCCCACTACTATAATTACTAGAATTTTCCCATGAGCAAAAATTCCTGCCTGAAAACTTAGAAAACTTGAACAGAAATGCCAATATCCATTGTTTTTTACCCCAGCCTTCTTGCCTATATTGGCCTCATGTTAAATGAAAAATTATTATTTCCCATTTAGTATTATTGGCTCAACCCTTTCTGTTGGGAAAGAGAGGCTGATAAGCAGTTCCTTAAGTCAGGTAGATGATCAGCATCTAGAAACCAAGGATGATGGAGTAATCCTTCTTGCAATAATCTTCTTGCTGAATTTCAAAAGTAAGGTCTGTTAGGTGCGTCATTGTTGATTTGCTGTTTAATTTATTCAAGTATTAACTATAACAGTCTAATTATAAAATCTAAGTTACACAAACATGAAAATATCATTCTGTTCCATATTTCTAATGCTCTTATGGAAAAGTACTATCTTATATAATATATAATAGATATATTCTCAATAAAGTATCGTATATAATAATATAATATATAGCATATAATAATATCTAATATAGTATATAATGTCAGACATTTCAAAAAACTTGTGGGAACCCCTGAGATCAAAGTTTGATCTTAACTTTCTTCTGACTGATTTTTTCCCTTTCTAAAAAAATTAATTTTCAAGAAAAATCCAGGATTACCTTGTAAAGAATTTAACAGTTTAAATGAAGAATGTGAGTTTTTCTCCATTTCCTTTATTATACTAGGGAACGATTTACATTTCAACAAATTAAGACTTGTGCCCTCAAACCTAGTTATATTTAATAAATGAAGACTGGCAATAGGAAACAATTTTTTCCAGTCAACTAAATGATGTTTTTAATGTTTCTAATTATTTAAAATATTAATAAAGTTATTTCAGAATAAAGATTATTCCTTCAAAAGTTTATGCATATCAAAATCACCCTGCCAAAACTATGTGTACACGATTTATGGGCAGAATTAGGGATACGTGTAAAGAGAAGACTATTTGGAACAAAGATAGCTGAAGATGAATGCTATAAACCTGTTTATTTCTATTCCTTCTGCTTCCATTACATTTCTAGATGGAAAGAGTAGAAACAGGATGACGAAAGGTAGACAAAATGTATGTGTTTCTTATTATTCAGTTCTTCACCACAATGTATTTGTATTCAGAAATGGGTTTTTGGAAGTTCTGGGCACAATACCACTAGCCAGAATAACAGATGATGTGTGCATGTGGTTCACCTGTCAGAGTGTGAAGGAATCAACACAGTTGGAGATGAAGGGGTATAGCTTGCTGGGGTTTTTTTTAACTTTCAGTCCTTCCTGTGCTATACTGCTTTTTATAAGCTTGTACAATGCTTTTTCCATTTTTAATCCATCATTTACATTCATGGAATTTGTAAACATTTAAATGTTTGGTAAGTGTTAAGTAAAAGTATCTTGCACTATATAACACAGGAAAAAAAAAAGTATGTGTTCATGTTATTTCTTCTCCCTTTCTTTCCCCTCTCCCTGAAAAAGGATAAGACCAGTCTCTTCTAACAAGCCAGCTACAGATTTCTGAGTAGTGGCAATATCAGTCATGTCCCCACAGATTATAAAAGAGACATGGACATCCTGAAGATATCTTTCCATAGATATGTGAAGTTAGAGTTCTTAAACTCACGTGGAATTTCACCTTTAATTCATGCTTCTTATATGGAATATAAATTGTGATTAATTATTCACTTGCTTGCTGATTCAAAGCTTATTTGTATGCTTTCCATATATGCACAGCAGTCATCTTTCTGCAGGCACATATATTTGCATATCCATCTCTTTTAAGTATTGTTATTTATGTATCATCTTTCAATAAAATAATAAAAGCCTGTCCTCTACTGCCTGTCTACACATATTTAACTTGTTTCTTAAATTAGCAATTTTTTATTTGTACATGGGGAAATTGTTGCTGAGAAAGGGAGAACAAAATTTTTGAAGAACAAAGAACATAATTTTAAATTGATGGGGAAAGGCCTTAGAACTTCTTGTAATATATTTATAACAGGAGAAAATTACAGAAAAGAATTCTTTTCATTTTATGTTCAAAAGATCTGTTATTGACAACATATCCTAACATCTCTATTTTATGTATTTTGCAGGTTTACATAATTTTTTCATGTTGCTCATGCTAAGAATTGCTGAAAATCCTATTAGAAAATATTATCCATTGAATGACTCTCATCTATATAGGCATTTGCCGATTGATTGCAAAGCTTTTGAAAAATTAAAAGTGTGTTTCTCAGTTTCCAATGGATACAAAAGCAATAGTTTCTGATACCTCATTATAGCCACATTATCCAGATACTTCTCTTTCTATAGATTTTTCTGTCATTCTAATTAGGTAGAGATTTTGTAATTGGCCATTTTTCTGGTACATTTTTTTTCCTACAGCTGTAGGTTTCAGGACAGAGTTACACATAAATGGTTCCAAGATAGAATGAAAATGCCAAGAACTCTTTTTTTTAAATTGCATAGATTTAATTAAATAGATTATGTTACAGATGTTTAGGATGCAACAACTGCAGGATGAGTATTTGTTGACATTTACATGCATTTAGAAATCCATTATATACCCTGAACATTAACTCACGTGCCATTTCATAGTTTTAATTACTCTTTAATAGTTAAAAAAATGTCTGTGTTAAACACATAGACTATATTTATGAGCTTAAATTACTTAAGATTTAGGCAACACTAGAAGAGTTACTGGCGTTTCCAATATTTTCCTAGTACCTTTATTTTATAATAAAACATGTCAATATTTCCATGTATGTACTGAAATAGGATTTTTATATGCACTTATCCTTCTTTTGAAGTCATCCTGAAACATTTTATGACATCACTTTCAGAAGCTGAAGATAGGTTATACATTATTTGTGGAGTCTCTCTTCCATGGTGAATAGAAAAGAAAAGACAGTGCCTTTTCACAATGGGCATGAGCAGATGCCCATTTAATAAAAATATAAATTTATTCATCCAAACCAAGATTATTGATACTGTTGATCTACACTTACATGCTATAGTTTTTATGTTTTAAGGACCTGTTCATCTTTAGATCAGACATCTAAAGTTTTGAAAATAACCCAGCTTGCATTTCTCTTAAAATGTCTTTACAGTTTGGTCTGGAGGCTTTCTATTTAGAGTTCTTACTACAGAGTAGCAGAGTTCACAGAAGTTACAGCAGAGATTCATGCTTTTGAAGCTACAAGAAATTCTCATTTGGTGTATACAGTGTTCTGGCATCATATCTAAAGCCAAGGTTACATGGACTTAGGAGTGAGTTGATGCAGCATCAGGACACCCAGCAGTGCAAATCTCATCTGAATCTGGCACAAACACATGATTGAATTCCTGTAACATAAGCAGGTGCATACAGAAAAAAACTTGTAAGCATTTTGTGCTTTTATGGCAGTTTTGTATATGGTTTGGCATTAAGTCAGAATGGCATTGACAATAATTAATTAAACATAGCTGTAAATTAAACTAAAGTGTCAAAAGCAGTTGAACAAATTTGCACCACAGAATCACAGTATTAAGGGCTATGATATTACTTTTATTTTATTGCCTGTTCAAATATTTCCTCTTTTTTAAAACTTTTATCTTCTATCTCCATAAGTGCAGTTTTAATTGCCATAGTATCTTTTTCTGCAAAACATGAACAAGGTTTACTAAGCCAGAAAGGAAAAAAAAAGAAGAAGAAATTAAGTCCTACAGCCTAATTTCTTGGCTTATATTCTGATCCCTAATAACAGTGTGCTTTTATATTCTACTAAATCAGTCACAGTGTAACATGCATCAACATACCCCTGTGTAGTAAGTAAAATTTGGATTAGTACTGTAGCTCACAATTCAGAGTGTCTTTTTTGCTTTTGTCCATTCACAGAAGTCTTAGTGTTGAACTCAAGGTTAGAGTTTCAAATGTACCTCTTAGGTGCTTACTTTTTCATGTGTCTGGCTTTAGGAGAGTGATTGTTTCAAAATACCTTAGGACTTCTGGTAGGAAATCACTTGGTTTAGATTACTTATTTTTCATATAGCCACTGTAGGTTTGCATGCAGTGTAAATGCACACATATATATAAGTAAACTGTATTCTTCCTTTCAAAATGAGTGAAGGAAACATTTGTAGATACCTCAGGATGTTGTCAACTTCTTTTATAAGTCCACTGTGCAATACAGAATCCCTAAAAATTTCCCTTGGAGACACAAAATGAACACTCTCTTCTTTGTATTGACAACAGGCTTTGGAGGGTGCAAACCTGAAGCAGAACTGAAAGTTGTGCTTAATGGATGCACTTAGCATATTCCACCCACTAATGGACACAAAAGCTAGTCCAAGGTAAAAACACTTGAGTGCAGATAGTGTGGACATCATATCCTCAGCTTCATTTTATTGCTGCCCAGATTTGCTTTATTATACTGTACTGCTTACTAATGTAGCTAGTGCCACACTGTGCCCATCATAATTAAACCGAGTTGAAAGAAGCTGTAATTTATAGTCTACATATATTTACAGACATGTCAATAATTTTTACCCTGACAACTGGTATTTCTACATTCTTGATAATTAACATCAAATACGACAGAGTAAATCACATTGGATAGTGCCAGGAGGTTACAGTCAATCATCAAGATGTATTCTGGCTGTTTTAGCTTTAATTTAACAGGCTTTTATGTGTTCATTGTTCTGACAATCCTATAATGAAACTCAAGAATTAGATAATTGACAGCAATTTGCCAGTACAATAATCCTTCTCAGCAGTAAGAATCTTGGCAGAATTTCCCTGAAACTGGCTTGTTGCAGTCTCAGGTAAACCCAAATACTGTAATTGTGTGGAACTCATGACCAAATTTCCCCACTGTAAATGTTCATAGCCTCTACTTTAACACTGGGGTTCTGTTGCAACATTTCTACAATGATATTTCACAACAATATGATCCTTTACGATAAATTACTCCAGATTTACAAGAGCATCAGGGAAAAAGGGAATGAAAAGTTCTGGGGTTTGTGTATGAGGGGAAGGGAAGAAATTGGGAAAGAAGAGCACAGGGCAAGATACTGCTGTGCTTGCACACAATGAACAGCACCTACATGCATGTGAAACACCCCAATTTTTAATAGGCCTACTGATAAATAATGGTAGAAATGTACTGAACATGGGGCTACAAATGATGTACTGTCATTCTTACAGTTTTTTCTAGTGTATTTAAAGTGCCATTTAAAAATTTGGCATAAATGCCAGCAATTAGTTTGGTGGATGTTCTTGAAGGGATTATTATTGAAATACAAAAAGCAACAATACTCCTTATTTTGCCACACTGAATGTTTGTATCTATTTTTTCCCCCTAGGAATAATATTGTGCAAACAAACCTAAACATTTAGAGTACTGCTGGACTCTTCATGAATTATCAATACCTAGAAATTAAAATCAAGGTGGTGTTTTTGATAGAAATATATGAATAATCTAAATAAACCAGCAAATACTGAAGGGTTTAGTGACTCAAGAATATTTAAATTTAGGTTTTATATTTCTGCTTCCAGTTAGATATTTTTATTTGCATGTTATTTTTTGATTTATTGTTTGTGAAATAGGAAATTAAATTCTAGTACTTAACTTGTTATGTTCTCTACAATCATCTTATCTAAAACTTTACTGCAAATAAATATTTGATTTTGGTTTATAGTGAACTGGCAGAAAAATCTTAACTCTCCTGTTGCTCCCACAGAGTCTCAAAAATAAGATTTAAAAATTCAGTATATTTCTGGAAGGGACTTCATGTCCTTTGACACATGCAGAGGCTGAGAAATTCCTGTATGTGCCGCTGTGTACTCAGAGTATTTTTAACAAAATTGTGTTTTCCTATTTATAATTTTCAGAGGTAGGTTGTTGTTTAGAGATACAAAAATGCAGTGCTGTGAGCATCTGTAGAGCGTGAGGCTCTCGAAGAAGTAGGCAATTCACCTTAGGACAGACAGCTGAAAAAGTATGTTCACAGGCCAAAAAAAAAAAAGTGGGGAACATATGGCAATCTACAAAGCAAAGAAGGTGCTTTAAATAAATACCTTTATGTTTTTTGATACTTAAAGATATAAGTGACTTATAATGATGATACAAACTAGTAATAAGGGAAAATAAAAACAAGAATATCTTTTGTGTTCCTCAGTCCTGTTTCATACAAGAATAGGCAAAGTGCAGGCAGGCTATGGTAGGATTCTCTCAAACTTCTAAAGCTTGTGACGTGATCTCTTTAACTCTGCACATCTATCTTGTATGTTTACACCTTGTGCAAAACTGAATGCTAACTGGAATATGTGAAATTATTGCAAGTCAATAGTTTTATCCCAGTCTAGATGCCTTCTTTAATGAAGATGGTTGTGTAGCAGACTAGGAAGGCTGGTTCATCCAAAAGTTCATTTCATTTCACCCAAATTTGTCTGTTGGTCTTTTAAAAAAGGTATTACCTCTCCCTGACAACCTTGTCTTCTTTACATGGTACAACGTATTGGAGAATCAATCTCTCTATTTATCGGTGTTATGGAAAGTTTTTTTCATGAGACACAAGTAGATTCTTTAATCAGGGAAGTTTCATCTGTCAATCACATGCCACTGCATTTGATAACCAAATATAGCACCTAATAAAGAATGGGATAGTGTCTAAAAGCAGTGGCAAAGAAATAGTGTTACAGTGGCTCATGCTGTCAAATCAGCATTAAAAGATAATGCTGTCTATCAAACTTACATTTTCAGGGTTTTACATAAATGTCTCTGTATGTTTAATAAGGAGATTAATATAATGAAATATAGCTAGCTATGTCTTGTGAAGTTCAGCTCATATGAGTGACCAAATCATCTTGGTTCTCTAAAGTGTGTGAAGAGAAATAGACCTTTTTAGAATTGTCCAATCTATCCAATCTGCTTTTTTCTTCCTTAGGATGAGATTAATCATACTTCATAAGATAATGTTAACTCTGAAAGACAGAATATGGCTGTTTATGTAATCATTGCTGAGAGCCAGTTAAAATTATTGCTATGCCTATTTTTTTTCCCCACAAAAAGAAATTGCAGGGATGTGCAAATATTCACATGGAAACAATCTTTAAGCAATGGAATAATGATAAATCTCTATAATCCTTTTGTACTATATAGATAACTCCATCTGACATAAAGACTACAGCTCTGCTAGCAAACTAAGCATTGTCAGGGCATGAGTATGAGTATGGGGAAATGATTCTTTCGACTGACAAACTGTTAGAGTAAATGCTAACTTGCCTCTATCTTGTCACCTCCTGCCTAGGACTTTCCCAAATAATCTCAGGCATAATATAGTAGACAGATTGCTGAATTCCCAGGAAAGGACTTATAAACAGCCATGCTCTTTTTAAGGATAACTGAATTTAAGAGTGCATGACTGTGGTCAGAGTATTCTTATTGTCCTGTGGCTTGATGTTTCTGTCGATACTAGCAGAGAGAAAGATGTAGTACCTATGTAATAGAACAGCATTCAGTTTGGGCCTACTATATAAAGAAAGAATACGGGCTCAGTTAAAGATAAAAGTAGAAAATAAATGTCTGCAGGAGTTGATTGAGCTGACTGATCTGAACATCTGTCATTATAAGGGGGAGATTGATTTCTAGAAATTCATATTTTTCTACTGACAATTGAAGTGGCCTAGACTAGTTCAAATTTAGCCTTCTAATTTTCAGAATCCTGAGTTATAACAAGTAAATCCCGAACTTTGTGCCCAATTAATGAGCAAAGAAAGTAAAGGTATTTTGTGTTTTCAGAGGAATCAGTTGATGGCTATCTTTAGCATCTCTACAAGAAGAAAAGCTTCTTACACTCCTTGAAATTTTTTCAGCTGTGCCAGGAGAATGGCAACAAGAAAAATATTATACCAATTCTAGCTTGTGTATTTGTAAAATAATTAAAGCTTGTCTACAGGTAAGTTATTTACTACTTAGTGAAGGACCTCACAGAATCACAGAATGGTTTGTGTTTGAAGGGACCTTTAAAATCATCTAGTTCCCACTGTCCTGCCATGGTGTGAGAGCCTGGAAAGATTGCTGGCTTGAAACATTCAGGGGTGTGTGTGTGGGTGGGTGGGGCAAGAGGCAGCTCAGGTCTTGCTCTGGTGAGGTGATGAACTACCCCTTACACCCCACCCTTCCCCCAGCCTGTATCCCAGCCCTGCAGTGGCTGCCAATCCCAGGCACACTGGAGGCAAAGCTCCACACCCATCCCTGGGGCCCCTAACCCAGCTCCTAAGTGGCCAAATGACTGCAAGCCCCGCCTGAAGAAGGGCCAGGAAAAGCCAAAGGGTACTTAAAGCAAGACACAGGGCAAGTACATGTGACCCTGCCTCTTGGAATTTCTATCAGCTGAACACCACTGGAACCAGGAGTAATGGCTGTGTTTGTTCTTTTCTATGTCTTTTCTGTGTTTCTCCTTCTCTCCTAATTCCTTCATCTAGGGGTTTTGAGTAATGTTTTGAGAAACTTAACATTGATCAGGCTTGGAGTTAGCTAAGTTGAATGGGCCAAGTTAATGCTTGGAGAAGTGTTTTTTTCATGTTGATTGAATGCTGCTCTAAACCTTTTGCCGAAGTCCTCTGATTTTCTAAAGGTAAAAGATTTTTTTGGCTTTTTACTTTGACCTCTTTTATTTTTTATTTTGACCAAAATCTTGACAAGATTTTGGATATCTTGTTAGTATTTCTCCCATGCATCTAACTCAGAATACATGTACAACTGTAAGCCCTTTTAAAAGTCTAATTTATCAAATTTGTTGGGACCTTACACTCAGGCAAGGACACTTTCTACTAGAATTGATTGTTCAAAGCCACATCCAGCATGGCCTTGAACAGTTCTGGGGGGATGGAGAGGGGTGGGCAGCATCCACAGCTCCCCTGAGCAGCCTTGTGTAGAGAATGCCCTGAAAAGAGAAAACTGAAGACCAACAGCTTGATTCAGAACCACTTGGGGGACATGTCTGGGGACATGGCAGTAATAAAGAAGAATTCACAAGGAAGAAGAATTTGGAATTGAGAAGGATGAATTTGGAATCACTCTTTATATTATTCCAAGAACAGAGCTGAAGGCAAGAGAAGAGATATAGAATGCATCTTTGCATTTTAGCAATGCTGTACGAAGACAATGAAGAGAGTAATGAATAAAATGTGGAAAGAGTTGTAGGTACTCAGAGCAGATCTGCTCATTCCATGGATCACAGAGGGGAAGTATTTATCCCATTCAGAATACTAATAGGCCAGAAAGGAGAATGCTAATTGAAAATGAGTGTGGGAATACTTCTTCCTTTCAGCAGAGATGAACCTGAAATCATGCTACCTTGGCGCTGGAATGGATTAAGTAGCCTTGGCACACACTTCCTGAGTTACCACTATGGTCTCTTGATGTTTTTAGGGAGATTAGGTGAGGAGGTGAAGCTGCTACTTTGTGCTAAAACCAGGATTGATATTTCCTTCCCACTGATTAAAAAAGAATGAGACATAGAAGTGGTATAAATTAATTAATTAATTTCTCACTAATCTATTTTAGAATAATATAGATAAGATGCTTTCTTCAATAAGCAAATTTCATAATCAGTTATCAATTTAATACTTAGTTCCTAGTCTTTCAGTTTCTGATTTACCTAAATTATATACCATTTATCTTTGGTTACTGTGAATACATCTAATATCATTGAATCATGAGAATATAACTTGCATCAGGATCAGATTCGCTGCCATAATATTTTATTTGGTATTTATATCTCCATGTCTTTTTTTTCTTCTTTTCCCATTTCTGTTTGTAGGTTTTGACCTAGTAAAGTGTGAAGATCCTGGCATACCAAATTATGGCTACAAGATACGAGATGAAGGACATTTTGTAGACACTGTCATTTTATACAGCTGTAATCCTGGCTATACAATGCATGGTAGTAGTATTATGACCTGCTTAAGTGGAGATCGAAGAGTTTGGGACAAACCTTTGCCTACTTGCTTAGGTAATACAGATTGTGAGAATGTTTTGGTCTGGTGTTTCAAGAAAAAAACCCGAATATTCTGTCTTTCTGTACTTCATGAGATGATAATGGTGCAAACATATTTGAAATTTCAAGTAAAGACTGAATGCGGACATGGAAGTATAACTTCTCTGAAATAGGTGGCTTGCTATTGAGGGTTATAAAACTACTGGAAAACACTTTCTTCTATAGAGCAGCCTTTGATGGAAGACTTTGATGGATGCTTTGGTTCTGATAACGCCCTGGGTCACTGAGTCTGAAATACTGTCACAGGCAGTCTTATTGTCTAAACACTTCATAAACTAAGAAAGCACTTTATAAAGCAAATAAAGTTGTGGGCTTTTTTTCTCATCTATTTTCATCAGATATTATTTCAGCATCTCATTCCTATAAGCTTTATTTCGAATTTTCATCCCACGATGTTAGATTGTTTTATCCGTGTGCTGTGTAGTTCTTGTTGCTGTGCTAAGGTACCCCATCTGTCAAAGCCTTGAGGTAGACCTTTTCTGTAAATATCGTGTCTTTAAGTGCCTTAAACTTTGCTTCATTACAACCAGCATAAATGTTAAACAGAGAACTGCTAGCCAACATACAGAATAACTGAACACCAGTATAGCTGCTAACCATTGTACCTTTACTAGGCAGTTTGCATCCTCTAGTTTTGCTTTTCAGTCCAGCAATTGGTAGTGGCTTCCTGACTTCAGTTTTCACATGGAGTTCCCATCAGTCTTTCCTTCCGTGTGTCTTCTGATACTTAGTTTTTGCCTCTGCTGCCTGCTGCTGGCAGGTCACCAACAGCTTTCAGCACTCACCTCACCTACAGGACCTTTGCTTGTTGCCTTTTTCCTATTTTGGGGACTACATTCTCCATCCCAGAACCTGCTTCCTGCTGAACACATTCACAAACCTGCAGTCTACAAAAGAGGAAGCTCCCTTCCTTTCAAATGTTCAGCTTATGCTGAGGGTAAGTGCCAGAAAAACATCAGAGAAGAGCATTTCTGCTGTCTTAATATAGGTTATATCCCCCACTTTATTCTAGATTTTTATCTGGAATTTTTGTTCTGTATACATGAGAGGTCAAAGCAACTATTCAATTTTGATTTAAAGACTTTTCCAGGCTCTCTATGCATTCAAGTCCTCATGCTCTTCCATTTAATTGGTTAGCTTCCTTTTCCTCTACGTTTGCCCTTTTGTAGAGAAGACGTATAATTAGTCTACCTTTGTCTGTTTCCCCAGGTAATTTAAATGAAGCCATTTTTTGAAGGTCATTTTCTGCAATATTTTTTGTGCCTGTGTTCACTACCAAGTAAGACTTAGAATCAAATCCAAAATACTTGTTGGTTTCAAGTCTATTAGGTGAATAAATCCAATCATCTACCTATTTCTTTTCATTTTATGATGATTTGTCTTCTAATCTATATGTGGAATGTTAAGATCTCAAACATACAGTAATTAAAATAATAGGAGTTAAAAAAAAAAAAAAGCCTGTATATTTCAATCTGACCTGGAGGAAGCTAGGGAACCCAGGATCAAGCAAATCTAAAGAAAGTTACCATCTTTGCTCCAGAAGGACATCTTTCACGTTCCTTCTTCAAAATACTTTTGACCAATATATGTGTTTTTTCACACTGACTTTATTTAGTTTACAACTGTATTTCTACCATGTAATGCTCCTTCTAGTCATGTATTTCCACCTGTATTTCCAGTTTTATTGATACCAGTGTGCTTTTAAGATTCTATCTTTCACTCCAGATTGCTCTCTTTTTTCTTCTTTTTTTTTTCTTTTGTCTTTGTACTTTGATTTTGTACCTTGAATTACTAGATTTGGTTTCTGTATTTTATTTCCAATCTTTTGGAATAATTTGTTCAAAATTTTCTTGAGAATCTTATTTCTTCTCTAAGTGAAATTATGTCCCTCAATCAGTAGAACAGTCAGTTTTCTTTTGGTATTTTGAGAGATTTTTTGGTCTTATTTTCTGTTCAATCAAAAGGTATCTTTCTATGTGCTTTTATCTCTCTACATATATTTTTAATTACGGTCCTTGTTCATCTCCTTAAAATAAAATTTTGGGATTGCATCAGTTCTGTATAAACTACCTCTTCTCATTTCTAGTTTGAATCTCTTCTGAACCATTAATTAGTTCCCCAAGAAATCAAATGTTCACTGTTTTCTCTTAAAATCTTCTAAAAACATTTCCTTCTAAACAGTCTTTTACAAACAGTTTGTTGTCTTCATTAAATTGGGGGATTTACTCTTCTGTGTGCCGGAAAGCTTGCCATGAAGATCCCTGAAAACTCAGTTATAGATCTGCAGATTATTTCAAGTCTTGCTTCCCTCCCCCTTTAGACTTAGAAAATCTATTCTTCCATCAGTTTTATCTCATGTTATCACAGTTTTGTCTTTTTCTACTCTGGTTTGAGTACTACTTCCTTTTTCTGAAGTTGTTGTGAAGTTCCAAACATAAATTTCTTTCTTTGAAACATTTTCTTAATATCTTTGTTAGTTGAGATGTATTCTTTTTGCTTATAGACTAGATCAGCATTTGATATTTGCTTTGCTCTTCAGTGACATTTATATTCTTCATTGTATTCACTATAATTTCAGTCTCATTCACAACAAGTTCAAGCCTATACATAGGCATATTCCACATATTCTACACTTACTAATTTTTAGTGATACACTGCTACACTGGTCTTAGCATTCATTCTCATTTTTTAAATCTTAATGGCAAAAGCCAATGAATTATTTTAATTCCTCCTCTAGAAATTTACAGAAATGTTTAAGTCACTTCTATTAATTATAGTTGCTTATACAGTATATTCTTTGAGGTGGTGATTTTACAGTGAGCTCATTTCTGCATATTGGAAAATAAAGTTTTTGAATTATTTTAATAATCACTTCTAAAAGTTTACTTTTGGTCTACTCCTAAAATGAATTCTTAAAAAAATATATGAAGAACATAGTGCATCATCCTAACTCTTATGATGTATTCTTTTTCTAAATGGGCCTTCTCAGAATTTTAAATCAAATGTATCATTTAGTTTGAGTGGAAATTTTGGGTTCACCGAGTTAAATTTAGTTCTTTGGTAAATACAGTACTGTATCAGTCATTTCTTATCTGCAGTTATCTATCACAGTGATTATTGCAATCCAGACTTTCTTGTGTAATGGAAATTAATTGAAATCCTAGACAAGAGTTACTTTTGAAGAAAGTAACTTAACTTAAGCTTAAACTAAGCTGCTTCCTGCTGTGGTTCTCTATAGAATGTAGTGTTTTGAGTGATCAAACCAGCAGGATAAATAAGTAAATCAGTCACTTTATTTCCCCAATGGTAATTTTCCTCATGGTAACAACTTGGTTGTGAGCAGTGACTTGTGGCATGTAAAAAGATTAGTATTTGTTAGGAGTTTTGCTGTTAGATTATTTGGTCCAACTGCCATTTTTTTTTCAATCATCTCTGTCTTACTATGCTTGCTGTACAGCTGTGCTTGAATAAATCCCCATAGTAGGATTTTTAACAACACTACTTATAAGGCAACATCTTAAATGAAGTAGAAATTCAAGTACATCCTTTAAATGAAGAATCACTAATCCTTTTTAGTTCAGTGGCACATGACTGTTACACAGTTCGATTTCATCAGGGTGTGTCTTTACACTGGCCAGACATCAGCACCATGCTCTAAACAAGCAACGTAAGGATAATTTGATTACGGATGCTTAACAGCAACATAATTGCTGTTGGTCTCTCCACAAAAATAGCTTTGATAGTAAAAATGTTTTAACCAGATGCCACATACAATCACATCATAGCTTTCTGATTTATTCTCTTGCTTTGCAAGCATATAGCATTTAAATTTTTAAATCCCAAAGGAAATTGCTAGGTAATACCTACTGCTTTTTGGTGTAATTACACTTGAAGTTATATAGAAGTGACTTGAAAACATTAAACTAAAATAATTTTTGACATTACAGTACCACAGAAAGCTATTTTAATTATAAAATTCAATGCTTTAAAATTTGAATTCAAACATTCTTTGTAGAAAAGCCAAGCATGTTAGATGGGATATTTCTGAAGCATTTTTGCTATCTTGCTAATGCTAAAATTGTCCTTTTGTAGTCTCAGTATATATTGAACAAGTCTGGTCAGTTAAATAACATAATCACAGAAGTATGGTTTATTTCTTTACAGCAAGATAGGAATGAGATAATTGCCCTCATTTTTAACTTATATACATGTCCTTGTTTGTATGTATGTGTACTACTTCAGAAGTACTTTTTAGAAAACACGGAGATGTGGAATAGATAGAAAATGGAAATTCCAATTACTATGGTCTCATTAGAAATGTAATTCTTATTTTGCAGCTGAGTGTGGTGGTCGAATTCATGCTGCTACATCGGGGCGCATTTTGTCCCCTGGTTACCCAGCACCATATGACAACAATCTTCATTGCACTTGGATTATTGAAGCAGATCCAGGAAAGACAATAAGGTACATGCTTCATTTCAATATTTATGGTTGATTTCAGTATTTTATATATTTTTTGTCATTCTCGTATTTTTCTACACAAGCTGCTGTTTTTCACTGGTATAGTCAAGGTACCCTTCTACAAGGTGTTGCATCAGTTTTCCAGTTGTTTGCCTGTTCAGGTGTAAAGTCCCTGGATAAGGGACAAGATAACAAGCAGTCAAGGTGCATTTGAGTGCCACCTCACCCAAAAGCTGTCTTTTGCACCAGGACAGCACCAGATTCCACAAACCCTGGTTAATGTTACAGTGGTAATTGGTAGTATTAAACAGCTTACATAAGGGTGAACAAGAACCTCAGGAATCTGTATACTAAAACAATTCCCACGAATCACAAGTCGGAAAAGAACACTGCATTCCCTCATCCTCTCCACAAGATAGCTCTGCCAGCACAGCCAGGCCATCCGTGCCAGGTCAAAGCACAGACAAATTATTTGAATTAACACATTCCTAAACTCAGCAAAATGAAGAGCTAATCCATTAACCCAACAAACTCTGTGACCTGCACAGGAACTTGACGCCTAATTGCTACCATAGCTATAGCACCTTTATGCAAAACTCATGTTATCTCAAGACCTACATTGGGCCCTGAAAAGGTCTGTGGTGGGTTGACATTTTCCCTCCTCAGCAGGATGGGGTGGGGAGAAAATAATGTGAGAAAAACCCCTTGTGAGTCAAAATAAAGTCAGTTAAATGAAACAAAAGAAAAAGTTTCCATGCATGGAAGCAGAGGAAAACAAAATATTTATTCCCTACTTCCTATCAAAAGGTGATGACCAGCCCCTCTTTGGGAGTAGGCCTTCAATATATGCTTCCCTGGAAGAAAAATATAATCACAGAGTATTCTGATTTGAAAGGGACTCACAGGCAAAACAATATAATTAAATGTCAAGTTATTCAGTGGGAGATTTTTCCCTTCTTTTTTTCCATTTTTTTTTCTGTAATCCTTTTCACTAAATCAAATATTGAATTTACACCATCATGGGTTATTTTAATGCATCATTTTTGTTTAAATAACAATTTTCAAATTAATGATTTCCAGTTAAGGACTAATACGATAACAAAATGTCAACACACAACTATTTGAAACAACAAAAAAGACATTTTGATATTTACCTATTAGATTTCTTCAGCATTAAGAATGTAAACATTCAGGACTTGGAGACAATGCACATATTTTGACTAATTAGATAGTATTCCTGAAAACCTTTATAAATATAATTCTTCTCCCGGAGATAAATGCAGATTATTTTCTCATAATACAGTTTAATATTTTATGAATTTTAGCAAAAAAGCCAATCTGTGATATTTTTCTCTTTTTTGTATAGGAAAGGAAATGCCATGCTGACAGGACTTCTTGTGATATGTGTTCTACTGTCCAGTAGCTACTACCTTTTTTCAATTGCATATAATTCAAGCAAAACAGCATTCTTGCTATCCTCATTTTGAAAAAAAAGTGGAAATCTTTGATGAAATAATAGTTCATATACCTTAAAATATTTATCATGGAAATAAGATAATTTATAGACTTAATTTATAAGTCTTGGGGACTTAGGCCCAGAATAGCATTTTCTGTCATTCAGGAACTTATAAAACATAACTGCATGTCTCTTACAAGATCAGCTTGTTCAACAGGAAAAATTGATAACTCTGCAGGACCACCAGCTCTTCTTCAGTCCTAAACAGCACCTTAAAACTGCAGTTTGGGAATGATTGCTTGGAGTTTCATGTAATTGTGTTTGACAAGTAATGCACAGTGCTTTTACTTTTTCTTTGCAGTCTGCATTTTATTGTTTTTGATACTGAGGTTGCTCATGACATCTTGAAGGTATGGGATGGGCCTGTTGAGAGCAGCATACTTCTCAAAGAGTGGAGTGGCTCGGCTCTTCCAGAGGATATTCACAGCACTTTCAACTCATTAACATTACAATTTGACAGTGATTTCTTCATCAGCAAATCAGGCTTCTCCATTCAGTTTTCAAGTATGTAAATATTTTTCTTCTCAAATATAATAATTTAGTACCCTATTTATACAAATTATTCCTATACTTATTAACTCTTTCTCATCTTGCAACTTCCTCAGTCTTTAGAAGAAAAGAGATTATATTATTTCAGTTACATTATATATTTATGCAAATGACTACAACTAGGGAGAATTTTTGGATTTGCTTTGAATGCTTTAGGTTTTTTTATTCCTTGTTTTCTACAGCAACCACATACCTAGTGTTATCTAATAAGCATTATTTAAGAAGTTAAAATGGGTCTGTACATACAGAACTTATCTTCTGCACCAATAGTTTTAAATATTCCCAGCAGTGTTACCAAATAATGTATTATTTCATGTCTATAATTTATGTTGGTTGGATTTTTTTTGTCTCAAAATATTGGCTGCATGATGCATGATTTTTATGACCTACTATTAAACTAATCAAATTGATCTTTAGGTATAAATTGAAAGCTTCTCTGTGTATAGACAAGTTATGATCAATATTGTACAAGTGATCAATATTTTAGAACTAGGTATGTGGAGTTTTTCTATGTTATTTTGACTTAAAGACTGGGGGTAGGATGCAGGAGGCTATCTTTGTCTTTGAATCAGTGATCACATCCTTTTATATCTAGGTATAATGTATGTATTTCTGATCAAGGCATAGCAAAATCATGAATTAATGTGTATGAGTAGAAGTATTGTTCTCCATAGGTGACATCATTCAGAAGTAAAGGGTTCTAATCAGCTTTCTGTCATTATTATTTGCAGAAAGATGTAAACTTGGGGGGTTTCCTAGTCTCTAAGTAATGCATTTTACATTTACCCATTTGCTTCATTTTCCTGTATTTTTCTGAATGCTGTATCCACCTCCCCCAAAACACACTCATCAGCCTAAAAAACCCAGTTAAAAGGATGTAAAATGAATTAAAAACAAAGAGTAGAATAAATGTTTCTAAAATTTCTCATCAGTGTGCTATATAATATGCTGTTTTGCATTGTGTTTTGAAAAAACTGGATAAGTTTAACATTTGTGGAAATAAAAGTGGGATTTTTTTTTTGTCTGGATTAGCGAACACATTTAAGGTTTTATTATATGAAAATAACTTTATGCACAGATTTTGAAAGGACAGAAATATTTGAGCAGTTTGATTTACCAACACATTCCTTAACCTTTAGTGACACTATTAGCAAGTAGAAGACAATTTAATGCTTTAAGAGAGAATAACTGATTTTCCCATCCTGGTATAATATCTGATGGATGCACTAAGTGATCATGCTGATAATTGCAGAGTATGTCTTGCTGGAATTAATTGGAATTAGTGATGAAGAGCTGAGTGCTCAAGCATAGGGAAAATAGTTTCATTCACTCTGCTTGACAAGTGGAATGTGTCATTAATTTTTTAACTGTAAGGAGTAAAAAATAAGATTTAAGGAATATGTTAAAGTAAATGTTTAGCTATTTAATCTAAAAATCAGATTCTAGTTTATTTAGTCTTCTTGAGGCAATGAGCACCTTGATCTGCAAAGGATTTAAAGTAATTAATCTATGGCTAAGTGGGAATCTTTTGCATGCTTTAGTATTCATCATGTGCTCATACTGTTGGACAGTTTATAGCAAAGCTGCACAGAATATTGACATATCAGTACTTTAGTAGTTTGTAACTCAATATATAAATATTTCTAAATTGCTCAAACTTTTTTTTGCCAATTGCAGAAAATGTAGACATTTTGTTACAAGTTCTATGAAGGTTATTGGTGAAGTTTTCTGCCTTGTGTCATGTGAAGGATTTTCAAGTGTTGCATCTGTTTATGAGTATTTCATTTAACTGTCAATTATAATTGAAGAAGTAAATTTCAGATTCAGAATTCCACAGATTTGAAAACCTTCAATAATGCAGCTTCTGTATTGTATTATGCAATTGGGATGAGTGTCTGCATCTGTGAAGAGCCCTTTACAGGATCATAGAAAGGATATACATTTCAGAGTATCAGGTCAAATGAGCAACTTAAACACAAAACATTAAAGTACTAATTTTCACCTGGAGAATTTGTTTCACTGTCCTGTGAATGTGGTAATTAGTCTCTATACTTGGCACTCTAGAATGTCGTAACTGTGTCTGGCTAAAAAAGAGGTGCTGTGAAAGGGTAGTGTAAGCTAGATCAGAAAAAATCACCTATAAATTACTTACTGTTGATTGTAAATGCAATTAGAGGTATTTTAATGAAAAAAATATATAATTGGCTGAATCTTGCAAAACGTTTGAAAGTTAAAGTGCCCTGTCTTGCCCACTCAGCTCAGCAGGTAGAGCATGAGGACATGAACTGACAAGAGTGATTATGTTAATTGTAATCAGTCTAATGCTTTTCATTAAAACCTAATTACCATTTAGTTGTGCATAAAAGAACAAAAAATGAAGTTCAGTGTGCAAAACTGACCTTTACTCTGGGGGTTAAATACATTTAAGCTATGCATTACAAGTCAGGGATATTGACCAACTCTTTCTGGCACAAGGGTGTAGGTAGATTTGGTGTTTGGCTTCTTTATTGCAAAGAAAGTTACTAGCAGCAAAAACTTCTTTCATAAGTTAACCATTACAGAAGTGCTATCTAACTTAGCTTAATTCTGTCCTACATATCTAAGGTAAAAGGGATAAATTTCCATCTGAACTTCCCTTTTCCTAGAGCTACAGCTCTAGATACACTAATACTAATTTTCAAACGTTAGAATATTTAAGGGCAGACGGAATGAGTCCTATCTGTCTTTTCACAGGAGTCTAGTTTCCTTTCAGATGCCATAAGGTATCCTGGCTAGTCTTCATCTGCCACTGCAGTAGGTCACACAAACTTAAGTCCTCTCTCCTATCTTCCAGTCCTGTGCAGATACCTAGGATATGACAAGGCATCTGAAATTAGACTAGTCACCTATGTTGAAGCAGATCAATCTTGCCCTGAATGTTTAATCTCCATTTACTCTAGACTTCTGAAAGCACTTGGATCCCATGCTAATGGATGATCTATTGCTTTTATTGACCTGAAGTTTATTTTATTGAGAGTTTTTATTTCTAACTGTATAATTTTTACTTGATATTTAGCAAAAACAATAGAAGTGACAGATGATAAGAACAGCACTGGCAGTTTCTAGTCATACTGTCATTCTTACAGGCTCTGATATCTTTAGCTTAAAAATACTTCATATTAATTTTACCCTTATAGTCTAACCTTTTTTTCTTCAGTTAAATTCTCAGTTGTTTTAACTTAAGAGAACGGTATCCTTTTCTTCAACTAAATGAAGAATTTATAGTTCTTTACAGATTGTGGTCTTGAAAGCAAATAATGCATTAAAGGGTTTTATTCACATTCTCCTTAAAATTTAAAAAAAGAAAAAAACTCTTTTGGAGATATCTGGCTTTTCTAGAGTCAGACCTGTCTATGATAATTTTCTATGCCTCTCTTTCTGCAATTTTGTCAATTTCTCTTAGTTATAGTTTTGTGTAAGTATACACTTTAATTAAAAAATGTGCCTATCTCTGCTTTCATAGGAACGAAGATGTGATTTTTTTTTTTGTTAGTATAAAACAAGATGTTAATAAAGTAGCAAAGCACTTTTTCTCAATTTATGATAATGTTTCTGTCTTATTAGAAGAACTTTGGATACTCATATTATTAAAAACAAAGATACAAAACAAAAGCATTTGTATAGTTGGTTTAGCCCACTTTTGATTTTTCTGTTGTTTGCTTGCTTTCTCAATATTTTTAAATTTTGCCCTCAAAGAATATGCAAAGATAAGCAATGATGAGTAAAGATGACTAAGTCTTTAACTTAACAACACAAGTCACCAATTATGAGAATACAAATAAGCAACTTACACCAATTGTAATTAGAGCAATTCTTTGGAAATAATTCTGTCAGATGTTGACACATCTGTTGACAACTTATTTCCTCTGGCAAAAGCTTAACTATCAACTGTTTGGTTGTTCCTAATGCCACTGGGCTGAGTCTGACAAATCTTTTTAAGCAACGATTTTTGCTTTTGTCCAGCTTTGTAATTCCATTTAATCATTTGTTTGTCTACAGCAGCTCTTACAGTAACTGTGTCACCTATCTTGAACTGTTGTCTTGAAAACTGTTCCTTTATTGTTGAAATGCCTTATAATCACTTGCCTAATGGCCTAAGCTGCCACATTTAAGTAGTATAAGTATTTCCAGGACAGAATCTTCATTGCTAGAATTCATCACGCAATTGTTCCAGATTGGTTCACAATTAAATTTTTGGGGGAAGAGGGCTAGCACAAAAAAAATATTTTTAAGGGAATTTGCAATGGATAATGCATAATCACATATCTACCTTACTAACTAAATAAATTTTGAGTTCAATAAATATGAAATCCATTAAGACATCCCTTGTTGTGATAAAAGTAAAAGGACACAGGACACAAGAATTCAACCCTTTTAATGTCTGTAACCTAATAATTTCACAGTTCAATGTCTTTTGCTGTCTGTGATAAATGTTGCATTTCATGCTCACAATAACATGGTGATGAGACCATGGTAATGAAACTGTCAGTGCACTCCTATCCATCATCTAATCCATGGCCTGGGGAAGGCATCCTCAGCCTCACAGGGGTAGCAGTTCTCCATTTGGTTACTGTGGAACTAAGCAAAAATGAATCTTGTAGGTTACTTTGGTGGTTATCTCTAAACTTATGAGCTTTTGTACTCCAGACTTTAATAAAAAGGCTGCATTGGCATTTGGGTTTCTTTTTTCTTTACATTCTTGGACAATGACATTCTTGGACAATGACATTCTTGGACAATGACATTCTTGGACATGGCATTTAATATGTTGTTGATGCTAATTTGCACAGTACCTAGTCTGAACATTTACACATGTTGTCTGAGTTACTTTTTGGAGAACAAACATTATTCTTTGACGTTTTGAAATGTTAGTCTGAAATCACTGCAAATCCATGTATATCTCAGCTTTGATATGCAAAATCCTTTTCAAGCTTATTATTATGCAAGCATAGTGCACTAAACAGAGGAAACCTGTGCAACTTAAAAGCCTGGAAAAGTCTATATTTTTCTATGACCATGTGGCCTAGAAAAGAAATGGTGTCTGTAGCACAACACCACAGCAAAAGGCTTACATGATTGTTATCACAGACATAGTGAAAATTATATGAATAAAGGCTGTTTTTATTTCCTAGAAGTAAAAGCTAAAAATTGTGTAAAAAATAAAATAGAGTAAAAGATAAATTAGCCAAATATTGAACATTTTGCTCAGAGGCCTACAGACATGCAAATACGCAGTGTTATATTCTCAAAAGCAGTCTCCTATTGATTTTCAGTTCAATTTTAAATTTATTTTGAAATATAATTTGAGGACCAAATACAAAATAAAATTTAAAATAGGATTGTGAAAGATTCTTAAATTAGAAACAGGGAGGCTTAACACAGTGGCTGTCTGTATATGGAAGTCTGAAAACTCCTTACCAACCTGTGGTTTTCTCAGCTGTCTGTTCTCAAACCTACCTCTAAGTTCCATATTTAATGCACACAGAAGCTTGTTCTACTCTGAGCAGATGAGACAGTAAGACATGGGAAATCTGTACAGAGAATTACTCTATAACCCACTGAGTATCATCTGAGCTTAAGGCTTGGAGCACATATGCAAGAGCTGAGAAGCAACAATTACTTATTTTCCAGCTTAGTGGCATTCACATCTCATCTCCTGGCTCTGCCATTTTAGGAACCTAATTTTTCTGAGTCATTTTTTAAAAGTCTAACTATGTAATTTAGTTTAATTTTGCATCCTTGAGCCTAAAAAGTAGTTATTGCTTTCCTTACTTTACAGTGTGTATGTTTTATTTGTTAAATTCTATAAAAGAGCAGTGACAGCTGGTGATTTTTAATTCTGGATTACTTATAAATGCATATGACCTCTATACCCTTCAGATATTTGCAAAATACCAAATTAAGAAATATCAGACTTGTAATTTTCATGTAGTTACAGAGTCTCTTGGGATTCTTGAGAAGTAAAACAACTGGGAAAGGAGGCAAGTTGAAAAGTTGACAGTCTGTCTAAATGTTCACTTTACTAGAAGACACATCAGTGCTTAAATGTCTGGTGTTCTTCATAATTAGGATCAAGCGTATTTGGCACAATAAGGAGGTTGTTGGTTTCAAATACATAAAATAACTTCTGAGGCTGCAAGAACAAAAGTGTAAAGAACCTTTTGGTGTTTATTAAATATCTATGATAATTTTTAAAATTTAGAACTTTGTATATGAGAAATGGAGATTAACAGTGAAATTAATATTAGAAGACATTGGTCCTTTCTAACTGATGGATACTTGACACAGTTAAAATGGGGAAAGTGTTGTTTGCTGAGATGTTATATAGCATAGCCTTTTAAGAAGAAAATTAATCTATTCAGAGATATGTAAGAAAAAAGACAGCAATTAATGACAGAGATTGCCTTGTGCTCATTTACTTGAAGGAACTGCAAGTCTCTAATAGATATACACTAGAGCAATCTGTTTTCAGAGCTGTTATTGTCTGTCAAATCAGGAAAAACTTCTCTGAGGTCATGACCATGTTTTCATTCCCTTGTGGCCAAACATACTTTTAGTAAACTGCACTTCTATGGGGTGTCAGGTAAGTTGTCAGAGTGGTGTCTGGGGAATCCTTACACAGTACTCATTAGTAATGACAGCTATTACTTTAATTCCTAGTGGAAAAAAGTCCACCACGATTAAAAACCTGTCATATCTTTTACTTCTTTTACATATTGAAATGATCCAAAGTATGAAATCTATTGTTTTGAAATGGAAACAAAAACAAAACCTATTAATAATAAAATGTCAAACAAAGTTTCTGTCTTTCTAGTGTGTTAATTATTAAAATCCATTAATTCTCCCATAAAGATGTTTTACAATTTCTGTGATTTATCTGTGACCACCCATTTGCTAGAACATGAATAAAAACACTTTAATAGTCTGAAATAGTTGTTTCTTATTTTACTCTTTTTTTTTTTCAACCTTTCTCTCTTCTGAAAATTTACAACACAGGAAAAAAGAAAAATTTCCAGTTGTACAACCTGGTAGTTTTTTCAAGTTTGCAAATGTTTAGCTACTCTTACTGTTTCTTATAGTGATGTACTCTTTTGGTGTGGACAGAAGGAGTAGATGCAGCAATTCAGAAAATGGATTATTATGGTCAGGAAGGTGGAATACTGGTGGTAGACACCAGTACCATTAATGGCAATTATGACATAATTGGATTTATGACTTCTTATTTTGGTTTTTGTTCACAATTGTAATAAGTTCTTTGAAAAAGATGTTTGGGTAAGGACTGGCAGGAAACAGACTGAAAATCAATAGGGACGTTAGTCTCCAGATGGGACCTCCTTTCATTTGGAAGACTGCAAAGTTTATTGCAACTCAAGATATCTGAATACCTGAGGCCAGTAGAAGAGAACCTAAAACCAGAAGAAACCTCATATCTTCCAGAAATCCATAGCAGATGTAGATTTGTATATCCACTTTCTGGGTATTTTAGTCATGCCATACCTATTGCTCTGCTTAGTTAACCATTGCTTTTAAAATAATTTATTCTTTTAGAAAGCAAAATCCATATCCAGCTCCCAAAGACCGCTCATAAATGAGATATTTTTATAGGATTCAGTTTAAGTGATCTCTAAGAAAGTTGTTTCTTGCCCCTAAAATGAAAACTTCAGGGCTGCATAAACTGCTGTTTGATTTAGCCAGATGAGTAAACAGCATCTGCATACTGCAGGATAGTAGGACTATAAAAAATATTATTTACAACATGATACTTACCCTGTTGTGCAAAAGGCATCAAATCTGTTTTGATAACCAGAATATTAAAATGAAAAAAGGAGTTACTAATTCTTTCGATGTGTTAACTGGACAAAGTCCATAAAGATACTGACAGGAAGTCAACATAATCATGATGTATCTCAGTGGGCAGATTTTTGTAAAAGTAAAGAAAAAAAATGCTTTCCTGTATTAACTGAAGAGTAAATATGTTGGAATGCTAATCTGAACATGTTGCGCATTTAATTACTCAGGGTAAGTAAGTATCTATATCTTACAGCTCTTGTTTCATCCTTTCCTTGCAGCTTCCATTGCATCAACTTGTAACGATCCTGGGACACCACAGAACGGCACGAGATACGGAGACAGCAGGGAACCTGGAGACACCACCACCTTCCAGTGTGACCCAGGCTATCAGCTTCAAGGACAGGCTAAAATTACATGTGTGCAACTGAATAACCGATTCTTCTGGCAGCCTGATCCTCCTACATGCATAGGTATTGAGATGTTAGTCTCTGTTTAGAACTAATACAGATCAGACTTCTTCTGTCATTACTGGGCATACGGTGCTCATGCTGGAGAGATGATCTCTGCAGAACTCAGTTATTTTGTACTTACAGACAATGTCAATCTTGTTCTCTTGATTAACAATATTTTTGGGTGTGATTTTCTTACTTTATTCTTTAAACTTTGAAAAAGTCTGAAAATTACAAAGTCTAATGGAAATGAGTAAACAGAAGTGGTGATTTGGATAAAAAATCATGTTGAAATGGTTTAATTAGAATGTTTTTCTGTGTAATAGTTTGGTCACATAAACTGTGATCCATTATTTATTCTGAAAACTTTCTGAGTTATCTTACAGATTAAATACCCATCCTGTGCAATACCTTGAAAGATGGAAAATTATTGGGAAAAGTAGATGCAGAGAAGGAGATTCATGCAGCAATGGTGTTGAAAGAAATTTGATATACTTCCATAGCATCAGGAGAGGGTGGATCCATAGTGCTAGATTGTAGAAAGGTTTCACTGAGGTTCTTGTCAGTAGACAATAATTACAGACTTAGAAGTCTTGCTGAATTGTATTTTTAAGGTCATTAATGTAGGTTTTCTAGGAGTAATCAACATCTGTTAATTTATCTGCTAGGCACAGTAATTTTTAAAATCCTTGTTATTTTGTTTCCTACTGAGTTTTGATTAAATGAAGACTTCCTATAGCAATCCTAAAACCCAGAAAAAATATCACTGGAAAACACATTATGCTTTTTCTTTCTACAAGGCATTTTGGAGAGGTACTTTCCAAAATGGTATGTCCTTAAACAACTGCAGTCCCTCTGTTTCTCTGAAGTAAAAATACTGTGAAGGATTCAAGATAGTGGAGGATAGTTCTCTGACTCCATATCATGTAGCAGAATTGGAGCAGCACATAATCTGCTTACTGTCTTCTAGATACCTTATGTGCAGTGTACAAAGCAGTATGAAAATTCTCACTAAACATATTGGGATCATTCACAAATTAAACATCTAAATTAAAAAATTAAAATAATATATATATGAAATCTAAGTCTAGAAGATTCATATTTTTACTTAAGATACCAATTATAATCACTCCATATTTCTTTACAGTCTAGTAAAAAACCCCAACAAAACAAACAGAAAAGAAAGAAGGAAATAAGACAGAAAGAAAGAGAGCATCCTTTTGGACAAAAATTATATATATTGTAACTGTTATTCTTCTGTATATTCAAGGTGACTTTGAAGGGGAAAGCAGATTAAAGTAATCTTCAGTGTAGATAGGACAATAGTAGAAACCTTAAGTGTCCTGTAAAGCCATTATATGTCATTTTAAAATTTTCATAAAGTCCTTACTTTAGTATGCTGACTTGTAAATGGAATGGCCTGCAAAGAAACCTTTTTAAGATGTTTAGTGTGGATTCCAAATCCTTACCAGCACCAGCTGGTTTGCTCTATAAATGTGTTTCTCTGAGTTTGGTTGACTTGGTAATGTAGATGCAGCCTCTGCTGACTACATTACTTTTTTCTTAGACTTGTATGTGATTATCATCCATCGGAGTAGGATTCCTTATCTGTTTAAAAGTTCAATTCATGACAACTAAATGAATGTATTTGATTTTTTATTTGGGTATTATCTTGACTAAATGAATCAAACTGGTTTCTGCAACATCTGTGGTCAATAGAAACTGCAACCTGAGTCCTGCTATTGAGCTTTCCCAGTTCTTAAAGTACTTCCAGTACATAAGAAATTTTCAGCATGATAGAGACAGGATTAAGTGATACCAAAAATATACAAGACTTCGTATTTAATTTCATAATTTTTTATTACTTTAAAAAGATTTTTTCCTGTACCACTTTTGAATATGAACAGAGGTCACTTTTTAACAAGGAAAATAGAAAATATTTTGCAAACAGGAAGTGCTTGTTTTTTTAAAAAAAATATTATTAATTTTTAATGTAAATGTAGAAGTCATTTTACTCCTACTTAACAGCTAATATTTGCTTGTGAATTTAACATGTGACCGCATTCCTATTTCTTTTTGCATTGTGACAGCTGCATGTGGAGGAAATCTGACAGGCCCAGCAGGAGTTATTTTATCGCCTAACTATCCACAGCCTTATCCTCCGGGGAAAGAATGTGACTGGAGAATAAAAGTAAACCCTGACTTTGTCATTGCCTTGATATTCAAAAGGTATCATTTCTCAATGAATGCCTCTGTTTTAAAGGATTTTAAATGTCAAATCTAAAAATGGCAATATTTATAATTTCTTAAAGCTTCTAATTAAACTCTCTGGCTACATCCTGGAGCATATATCTAATATGTGCTGTACCATTGATTCCAAATTAGGTAAAAAAAAAAATATACAGCTATATGCTACTTTTGCTATCCAATATATTCCTGAAGAACAAAACTTTCTTTGACATATCAAATATAAATCCTTGAAAGACCTTTTAATTTGTAGAAATGCTTGATATATTTATTGAACCTAAGACTTGAGACTTAAAGGGCAGTGGAAATTCTGTCTGTAAGTCAGTTCTTTCAGGTTTTTCGAAATACAGCCTAAATATACTTTGCTGAAAGTGAATAGATCAGAAAAAAAAAATCTACTTATTCATGAGATAAAAGATACAACATTGAGATAATGTTGTATCATATTTTTAATGATTTCCTCTGTGTTCCATAATCAATCTGTATGTGTTGCACAGCTTTTTACAAGTTGAAGTTCAAGGATATAGTCATATTAATGTATTCTGTTTGTAATTTCTAATTGAATCAGTCCTATATAACCATCTTGCTTGTGATATCTATGAATACAAATGCAGGGGTTTTTTTCATTTTTTGATACTGTGTTTTAAGTGTGATTTTAAAGCTGAGAATGGTAACATTGCTCTTGACCTCAGTGGAATGTTGATCAATTTAGGTAGAGATGGTGGCATGTTGAGAATTTTGCTTTGTAATATTTGTAGCCTTTCTGTGAAAAAAAAACCCTACATATCACCAAAACAAAAACCAAACAACACCAAACAAAAAAAAATAATCCAGGTTCTTTAATTATGGACTGCAGTTTATTTTCTAAAAAACTATTAATAGACACAAAATTAAAGAATGGAATCCTAAGGTACTAGAAATTATCTAATAAAAAATGTAGTGATTCTGTTATTCTGGTGTTTGATCAAATACCATTGATGGACTTTCAAACTATTTTTCTGGATCATTCCTCTGGTCACTGGTAAGAGGCAACCTTCCTGAAGCAAGTGATTCCATGATCTTGAAAAAGGTGTTTAAGATAGGTGGGAGGATATTCATAATGGCTTTTGGAAAGTTGAATGTGTTCATATCACTGATAAAGAACTCCACAGTGAATTTTTAATGTGAATAATTTTTAAAAAGACATTTATTTCTGGGGAAAAAATGTGTTAAGCAGAAAATTGGCAACTACAGTCACAGTAATGTTTAACTCATTCAAAAAAACCCAAGTACTTAATTATTTTTCCCTTTATTTTCAGTTTCAATATGGAACCCAGTTATGATTTTCTGCATATTTATGAAGGAGAAGATTCCAACAGTCCTCTAATTGGCAGTTTTCAAGGCTCACAGGCTCCTGAAAGAATAGAGAGCAGTGGTAACAGTCTGTTTCTGGCTTTTCGCAGTGATGCTTCTGTTGGAATGTCAGGATTTGCCATTGACTATAAAGGTACTGTTCCCATCGTAGTCTAAATAAAAGGAAAAAATGTTACTTAGCAATTACTGAGACTCAAATCTGTTTACTTCTGTATGTACTCATAACTTAACTGCCAAATACCTTGACGCATCAGTGCATGTTTTAAAAACTATTTTCTGTTAATATGTGAAGGAACACAGAAATCCTGTTTCATGAAATCTCTCTCACATCATTTATGTACATTTTCATCTTCCAGAAAACAAAAAAAATAAGTAGAAGATGCACATCAAAAGTAACATTTGGAAAAAAGTTTTACAATAGTGAAATTGTCTTACCCAAGAGGGCCACCTGACTGCTTCTTCTTTCTTGTCAATACATATCAATACACTTTCCTTTCCACATTGTTTGGAACCTACAAATGCATTTTTGAATAAATACTACTGGATAGTATTTGCTTTTCTTATTGGAGGGTGTGCCTCTTACTGCGTAGAGACTGAGTTATGCTGACTGTTTATTAAAGCCCGACAATTGTTGAAGATGCTGGTTTCTTTTCCAGTCACAGATGTTTTCTGTGGTTTGATTATAATCTTTGCTGAGTTCTATCAAGCTATTTTTCAGCAGCAGAAGTGCTGCCTCAGCTTCTTATTCTTGACAATGGAAGCAAACCACATTAGTGTACATGTTAAAAATGAAGGACAAAAAGGTCTAATAAATACCGAAAAAATATACCTATAAAAGAGAGAGGAGAGAAAAAGACCTTTAAAATTGTTTTTATATTTAGTTTTGATCTGCTATCCAACATCATGCAGTATTCTACATGTGTGCAAGTTTTTTTTTTCCCAAAGTAGTTGTCATATTGCTATAAATAAAATCTTAGACTGTTTTTCCCTGTCTAACCAAAAGATCAAAAAACTGGGAGAGCAATTTGTTCCAGGAAGTCTGCAAGGCCTGCAAGGAAAGAGATGTTGAGCAGAAGAAGATAAAGATGGCAATTGAAAATGTGCTTACACATTTTCACTGTGTGTCTATTTTTTGTTCTCAGCATAGTGTGATATGAGTTCCTCTATGCAACTGAAAGTTAAATGGAATTATAATGAAATAAAAAGAAAATATACAAGAACAGAATACTGTATTTTAAAAAGTTGTTGTTCTCAATGGACAGTATGTTTGTGCCTATTAATTTAATATTTTGCTTATGTATATTATTCAATATTTTATATAAAATATATAAAATAGTAGAACACTTGAGTTGGAAGAGACTTAAAGATCATCTAGTTCCAGCTCCCCTGCCATGGTAGGGACAACTTCCTCTAGACTAGGGCTCAAAGCCCCATCCAACTTGACCTTGAACACTTCCAGGGAGGGGACATCTGAAACTTCTCTGGGCAACCTGTTCCAGTGCCTCACCCCCCTCACGGTAAAGGATTACTTCCTTATATCTAATCTAAACCTACCCTCTTTCAGTTTGAAGCCATTGTCCCTTGTCCTATCGCTACATGCCCTTGTTGACTACCTCAGCCTTGTCCGTGTCCTGGGTAAACAGGTCTCCCTTTTCCTTCTGGAGAGGACCCACATTTTCCCCAGTCTTCCTTTTGTGAATATGTATATTCACCAATATACATATAGTAGTGGTGAATTCTAGAACTGGTAATTTTTCTTCTAAATACTAAATACTAAACTTTATTGGAGTCATTCAGCTTCAGTATGGTTTCCTTTTCCAGATAACCAATCTTAAGCAAACATCCATGATCCATGATTCAACAAGAATACTATATTAATAAGTTGTTGAAAAATTTAAACTGTCTGAAAAAATCTGATATTTGTTCAGTTTTGTTTTTTTAATTGAAAAAGTATATAGATTTACTACAATTCATTTTAACAGAAAAGCCACGGGAAGCTTGTTTTGATCCTGGAAACATCATGAACGGCACAAGAATTGGAACAGACTTTAAGCTTGGTTCAACTATTACTTACCAGTGTGATTCTGGATATAAGATTATTGAACCTTCAACTATAACATGTGTAATTGGTGCAGATGGAAAGCCAGCTTGGAACAGAGTATTGCCATCTTGTAATGGTATGTACTGTTTTCTTACCATTGCCCTTGTCCACCCAGTGAATTCAATTTCTCAGTCCCTGAGCCTACTTACTTTCTACACACACATCTTTTAAAAAAATAAGAATTATTATGAGTATTGGACTATAGCTTAGTCAACAATGTATGAAGTATTTAAAAATGTCTTTAAATTCTGAAATCAACACATGTTCATATAATGATTGCAATGTAAAATGTAAGATTCTTCAGACACTCAGTATTATTTAGAATAGATATCACAACCATCTCAATACTGCATTGTCACCTTGGAATAAGAATTATAGTTACTGAGGCAGAAAATTAAAATGACATCTTAGACCAGTGGCTAACTAATTTATCCTCTATTCTTTGTTTCAGTGTTTGTGTTGTGTATATGTACATGTATTTATGTATATATATATATATGGAACAATTTTAACAAATCAAAAGAAGTTGTATATATAAGTTAATAAAATCCATAAAGTACTAATTAATTTATGTTGAAGAATAATCTCCTGAAAAATTTTAGGTTTTTAATTGTAGAAAAGCACAATTTAGAAGGAAACATTTATATAACTCCATTACTTTAAAATTTGTTTTAAATTAAGTGTAAGTGGTACACTTTCATTGCAATGAAATGTTCATGACTTGAGAATTTCATGTGGTCAGACTGTGGCATAGTTTCTGATATCCTCAAAGCAAACAGAGAAGGAAATAATGAAGATTTTAAATTCATACCATAAACTAATTCCTTGTGATACTTGAATTTCCCCTCAGCCACTTAATCCTATTCTGCCTATTGGTAGATCAAACTTCTCATCTTCTATCATTACATTGGATTTTTGAATAATTCATATAAGCAACTAAGAGAAGACATGGATTTGTAGTATTAATTGCTGCCTTTTTGAATAAGGAAGTCAAACTCGTGCAGGTATTTCAAGCACGATTTTAAAGACCTGTCAGGGGGCAGAAAGAACCGGTCTGCTCAAAAAGGGCTAAGAGCCAAGGATGTCCAAAGGCACAGGCTCACTCACTGGGCACAGCTCCACAGTGCACAAGCCAGGTCTGCAGAGCCAGGAGCTGGTAACAGGGCACTTTCATATCTCCACACCAACGACCTTGTTGTCCGCCTGGGCCACAGGTCCCCCTCTGAGTTAGTTTCCAGGAAGTTTTTAGATTGTACTCTGCTATATGCAAGATGTCCACAGCAGGGTAAACACTGNATATATATATATATATATAGGAAGGCAAAGATTTTTTTATATGTATAATCAATGTCCACTTTTCATAATCATCTAGGAAGATACGAAAATAAGGAAATTCAAGCATACTTTCACAAATCAGAATTCTTGGCATTCTGTGTAGGGTAGTGTCAGCATACCCATGTATTCCCCTGTGCCATTTTTTTATGCAGTATCATATATTTTCCTGACCTGTTTTTAACATGGATAGATATAGACAGATATTCAAATTAAAACTGAACCTAAAGCCTCTGTTAACAATGTTTTTCAATTAAATAACTTATACTTCAAGTACTATGTGAATACCTGTAGTCAAGTAAAACTCGCATGTATTCTAATTTTCAAGAAATTATAATAAAATTATATCCTGCGAGAGAACCATTAGATATTTCAGTACAGGTAAACCAAACAGAAGAAAAACTAGCAAAGTGCAATTTTGGACCTTTCAATTTTTTTTTTTTCAGACTTATCTAATATAGTCAACTCTAATTAATATGTTTCTTTGTGTTTGTTTCCAGCACCATGTGGAGGGCAGTATACTGGATCAGAGGGAGTGGTTTTATCACCAAATTATCCTCATAATTACACTGCTGGACAGACTTGCCATTATTCAATAACTGTCCCTAAAGAATTTGGTAATAATTTCTACTATTGATTTATCAATCATTATTATTGTTCTACTGTTCAAATGTCCTTTATGTGTAGTAATGACCTTAGGTTTACATTGTATTGCAAATTATTTATGAAAACTAAATATATTCCTGACATGGAAAATGATTCTAGGGTTTTAACCTTTTACTTCTCCTAGAGTAATCAATTGACTTCTGAAAAGACATCTANGCACAGCTCCACAGTGCACAAGCCAGGTCTGCAGAGCCAGGAGCTGGTAACAGGGCACTTTCATATCTCCACACCAATGACCTTGTTGTCCGCCTGGGCCACAGGTCCCCCTCTGAGTTAGTTTCCAGGAAGTTTTTAGATTGTACTCTGCTATATGCAAGATGTCCACAGCAGGGTAAACACTGATATACTTTGTTCCTTAGAGTGGGATATTTACTTCGCTTAAAACCAAATTAATGTGCCTATGCTATTTTTTATAACTTCATTTATCTATTTATTTATTTATAAAATAATTTCGTTATCAGTTTCTTGGGTAAGATAACTTCTTACAACAATCTGTTATTCTGGTGAAAGCTATAGGTTTTTTACGAAATAATTTCTTACAACAAAAAGAACACTGAATTGCATGTAACTAATTTAATACAAGCCTTGTATTTTAATGAAGATTTTGATAGGAAGCCATGCTTTTCCAAAAAGGTGAGAAGAGTGACAGCAATACTTTGTTTTCAGTGTATAAAAATCTATATTCTCAATGTCCAACACAAGGAGATATTTGAACTTCAAAATAGCCACTCCATCTGTCCCTTATTATACCACATTTGCAGCCTATACATGGAGGAATATGCCATGCATACGCTGTTCACTGTTTCTCTTGTGATACAGACAGAACTACTACTCATATATATCCTAAATTGTCTTAGAAGTTTGAGGTCCACTGTTCTTAAATATCTCTTCTAACTTCTGTAGTTCTAAAAAGTTTCTCTTACCTTTCTGTTGTTTTTTTATATATATATATATATATAGGAAGGCAAAGATTTTTTTATATGTATAATCAATGTCCACTTTTCATAATCATCTAGGAAGATACGAAAATAAGGAAATTCAAGCATACTTTCACAAATCAGAATTCTTGGCATTCTGTGTAGGGTAGTGTCAGCATACCCATGTATTCCCCTGTGCCATTTTTTTATGCAGTATCATATATTTTCCTGACCTGTTTTTAACATGGATAGATATAGACAGATATTCAAATTAAAACTGAACCTAAAGCCTCTGTTAACAATGTTTTTCAATTAAATAACTTATACTTCAAGTACTATGTGAATACCTGTAGTCAAGTAAAACTCGCATGTATTCTAATTTTCAAGAAATTATAATAAAATTATATCCTGCGAGAGAACCATTAGATATTTCAGTACAGGTAAACCAAACAGAAGAAAAACTAGCAAAGTGCAATTTTGTGACCTTTCAATTTTTTTTTTCAGACTTATCTAATATAGTCAACTCTAATTAATATGTTTCTTTGTGTTTGTTTCCAGCACCATGTGGAGGGCAGTATACTGGATCAGAGGGAGTGGTTTTATCACCAAATTATCCTCATAATTACACTGCTGGACAGACTTGCCATTATTCAATAACTGTCCCTAAAGAATTTGGTAATAATTTCTACTATTGATTTATCAATCATTATTATTGTTCTACTGTTCAAATGTCCTTTATGTGTAGTAATGACCTTAGGTTTACATTGTATTGCAAATTATTTATGAAAACTAAATATATTCCTGACATGGAAAATGATTCTAGGGTTTTAACCTTTTACTTCTCCTAGAGTAATCAATTGACTTCTGAAAAGACATCTATGTTTACTATCTAAGCATATCCTGAATACCTTCATTGATTACATTGTTCATCATCGCAGGATAATCATTCATTCAAGCTCCCTGCAAAGTAAAATCAGGTGTTAGAAAAAAAGCTCTTATATTCCTCTTACATTTTAACTTTTTGTTTTTCATGTTTTACCAAGGGCAAGATGAGCGAAATCATATTTGTTTATGATGTACAGTGGAGGGAAAGGAAGAAATTTTGCATGAAAGTGCCCAAAATATTTGTGAAAAATCACAAAACTGATTATTTCAATATGACAAAATAATTCGACAAAATCTCTAAAACTTGAGCAACTCTATGTAAGGTGTAGTTTTCTGCAAAGCAGGTTTTTTCTACGTCCAGACAAACAGCAGTAAGATTTGTTTTGCTACTTACTTACCAAGAGGCTTAATTCACAGCGACTTAATGCATTTGGTACTTTCTATGTACAATGAAATCTGTAAGGACTCAGCTGTAAATAAAATATAGCTGGCTAAAGTGACAAAATAATATTTTTATTGATTTCATGTTTCTATTGCTATATGATATTTGAATTCGGTGAACTATTCAATATTTACTAGTGAGAGGTATAATTAAATGATTTATTAATACACTTTAAGTTATGTACAGATGAAATGCAAATTAAGTGTATCAATATGTCAAAAGCTGGTGACATGCTGGTACTTTTAATATTTGATCAGTTTTTATATTCTTCTGATAAAATAATTACTAATGCAAATTTAAAAATTTGACAAATTAATAAGTTAAAGAAAATCTTCCTCAGGCTAAAGCCGAGTAAGCAACAAATCCTATGTGATAATAGATGGTCCTTAATAGTTACTATAGTTGGCAATGTAGTTTTGGTTCAAACCTTTCAGTTAAGATACTCCATTTCTTTATTCTCATAGATACCTAAGCAACAAGACTTGTTTGATTGGAGGTCACGGTTTTGGTGAAAGCATGACTTAATAAATTTGGTTTTGATTAAAAATATGGAAATAATGAAAAGCAAAAAAAAAATCATATAAGTTTAATGCACTTGTTTTATCAAGTTAGACAGTTATATAAGTTGGAAAAATTCATTCAGGATTTCATTAATAAATAAGACAAATACATCCTTAAATTCAATTTTGAAGACTAAATTCTTCTTTTATCTCCTCTCTTTTTGTTTTTTCCCTCTCTATCCTTTTTTTTTTTTTTTAATGTAGTTGTGTTTGGACAATTTGCCTATTTTCAGACAGCTTTGAATGATGTGGCAGATTTATTTGATGGAGAAAACTCTCAGGCTAGACTTCTTAGTTCTCTCTCTGGATCCCACTCAGGTAATTAATAAAGAAAAGAAGCATATATTTCTTACACAGCTCAGTATGGGAAAAAAATAATCAGGAGAATGTTATGAATTTACTTTGGAAATAAAGTTATTGGAACAGGATGTTAAGGGAAATGGAACACCCTTCTAAATCTTTGAATCAAGACATTATTCTGCAACATATGGTTAGGCAAGAATTTCTCACTGGGGTGACTGTAGAAATAGTTGAATGATGTTCTCAGATCTCTATGTTAGAGGGCAGATTGGATGGTATAATTATCTTCTATGACCCTAAACTTTTTGAAATACAAATCTGCATATTCTGAATGTCTAATTTAAACACAAATAACTTGTATTTACAAAAAGCAATTATCTGTATGCAAACATGCACTTAGACTAAAAGCAGGCCAGCTGTTGCATTCAGGTAGCTATAGCAAAATGATGACCTTCTGAAATCATAATTAAGCTTATATGGATTTCAACATGGTCAGATTTCCAATGTGTGTATATATAATGACTGTGTGTATCTTCAGTGATATGTAAGTATATGTTCTATATTTCTGCAGCTATGAATGTGTTTTGTCAAACACTTCGAGTATTAAGGAGAGTTTGTATGTGAGTTTAAAATTTTTGCAGTACAGGGCTATTCATGGCTTCTTGGTTTTTACTTTGAATAATTAGATAAATACTTCATATGAAATGACTGTAACATATCTATTTGATTTATAGTAAATATATTATTACATTGGAAACTCAGCTCTTAATTTTCATCTGGTGAATCCCAGCTATTTGTGTCATAATGAGAGTTCACAAAAAATCTAACATTTGTTTAGTTACTGACAAGATTTCAGCAACAAAACAAAATTGAATTTTTTAATTTAAGAGACAGCTCATCGAAGCACCAAATTTTACTGCATCAAGCTGTCATATAAAAGTTGAAAGTAATGTCTGTTTTCAGAGCAGACATTTAAAAATACTTGAAGGGTATTTAAACTTCTAATTTTTATTCATTACTTGTGACATATCTGTTTTATATTGATTCAGGATAGGATTTTGTTACATGGAATCACTAGTCGTAGTAATATAAAATTAATCAAAGTGAAAGAATTATATACCTAGTTATATACCCTACTTTAGATCACCATTCATTTCTGTAGAATTTCATAAAATATGGATGTATGCAGTCCAGGGAGAATAAAAACAGTAGTCAAATGTAGTGGAATTGTTGTACTGCAATTTTGTCTATAGTGTTTCATTATTGGACTTTTATCATGACTCCTGACAGATATGTCAGGAAAGGAGATAAAGTATATTCAATATTTTTATTAATCCTCCAATCAGAAATAAAATTTGCAGTGCCATAAGGAAGTTAATAATGTAATACAGTTCATGTGTGACCATATATTTTATTGAAGCCACTACATAAAACAAGTCATGATTTGCTGTCTCTCAGTTTTAGTCTTGAAATGGTAAACATTCCATGATGACCCCTGTGGATCCCATTATTTGTTTAATGTATTTTGCAAGGCAAAGTAAAGCTCTCAGTCACAGAAGTCTTCTAATAATTTTGGCCCCAAGGGGCAGTAGGGTTCTCCAGTCAAGTAGTTTATTGGAGCTCTCGTTCCAGCTGGTGCAGTAAGTGCCAGGAGGTTTCTCTTGTTGAATCATGGCATCTTTTTATTCTGGCAATGGCAAATTTAATTTTGTACGATGTTATTTATGTTTTCTTTAATTATGCAGGAAAACATAAAATGTTAAACAACATAACAACATAAATGTGTGTTTTAACAGCATATTTGATTAGATATTGAAGAGCCATAACTGTTGTTTCTGTGTTGCGTATTTATTTTCTGTTTCCTTTTGTAGGAGAGACATTGCCTTTGGCTACATCCAATCAAATTCTTCTGCGATTCAGTGCTAAGAGTGGGGCATCAGCCAGAGGGTTTCACTTTGTTTACCAAGGTAAACATCTACTTTTGGTGGGAGACACTGGTGCCAATTTCATTAATTGTATTATTTTTAATTCTGCATAAGTCTTAACACATTCTTCACATTGCTTTAAATGTGAGTGTAGTCTTAACCTTTTTCCAGTGATCAGGGACTTCGCCTGATGGCAGACTGACTTCATTGTAGCAGCTGTCTGTGTTTATCCTGTCTGGCCCCACAGACTTGAATATGTCCAGCCTTTCTCAGTAGTCTGCAAACTGTTGCTCCCTTACTGCTGAGTGAGCTCAAGCAGTTTAGGAGTGTGCTTAATTGTATTCTTCTTTCTCAGTATCGATTTTTCAAGCAGTTTAGCTCAGGCTGCAAAGGAATTCTGTCTTCTTGAAGAGTTCAGAGAGAAAATTTCTGCAGCAGAAATTTTCCATCCGGCCGTTTCAGTATTGAAGGGTGGGTGAGAGATTTGCTGGTCTGTTTCTGACCCAGCTGAACTTGAGGAGACATTATGTGCATGTCTGCACACTGCAGCTGAAATGCAAGAATGACACAGCATGGCCAAGACTGTTAGCATTCTGCTGGGCAGCTGAGCACACTTAGCTGATCCATGAGTGTTGAATGCAGTCTGGTGACCTCTGGAGCATTGCTTACAGATTCATTGCCTCTACAGGCAACAAAAGCAGTCCCAAAGGGACTGAAACCTGGACAGATCACTACATGCATTGCATACATACCCAGTAAGCTTAATGAGACAGTCATTGAACAGCTTTACTAAAATGAAGTGTAAAAGTAGTTTGGGATAGTTTTAAGTAATATTAGTAAGATTACTAGATTCCTTTTTAATTACTTTTTTATAAACATTGGAGCATGGTCCTAGTTTGACACAGCAAATAAATGGAAAGAACTATCTCACCTCAAGAATATTTCCATAGTTGTAAGGAGCTTGTTAGGAGTGATTTTTAAGCCTTCTGACTCCTGTGTTTATACCATGATGGCACATTCTACTTTGGATATATCTCAAGATATTGTTATCTCCCTTATTACACATCAAAAGCATCTTACACACACTTGCATTAAAACTTATCATCCAAAATTAACTGTAAAAGAGGGAGACTATAAACTTCTGGAATTTCAAAACAGCTTTCAGCATTTGAGCTCTTATCTATTTGCTTATGAATTACATATTTCTGTCTTACTCTATTTAACATTAGTGTTAGCACTCTAAAGTGTTGCTTTTTGCTGCTTTTGAAGAATTCATAGTGATGATTCCCCACTATTATATTAGCTGTATATATACACACACACAGATTGCTACTGAATAGGAAATCTCCAGGTGAACACACTGATATGCCTCATTTTATATACTTATGTTTTTAGTAACATGTTTTTAGTAGTGAGAAATAGATTTCAACAAATGAGAGCACAAAATGAGTTTGGCAAACTCAAAAATGAGTTATTTGTCTCAGAAAAATCATGAAGCTATTTAAATACCATGGGATTTTAATATATTTTAGAATATATCTTAAGAGCTTTACAAAATACAGTAATATAGGTATACATATATTGGTTAATGAGTTAGTGGTATTTAATATCTTTCTGAGATTTTTTTTTCTCTTCTTATAAAGCAAATGATCATACTTCCAATGACCACCTGCTTGCTAGCCTTTTAAATACTTCAGAAATGACATCCGCTCTCACCCTGAACCCAGTACTCTGGTCTCCAAAGTCAATAATTTTATTTATTGCCTTCTATTCCAGGTTGACCTTCTTCCCTATTCACTTTTCCACTGGGCTGATTTCAATTTTGTTTCACAGCAGTATGAAACATTTACTGAAAAATGGAGGATAATTACTGTAGAAAATGGAATGCCTCTGTGATACAGCTGAAGAAGTCTAGGTTGACAACACTATAGGCAAAAGCTAAAGGGAAGGCTCGAGGGGGAAAAAGTTATTGCTTGCCTTATTTCACATTCTGGTTTGAGCAACCAACAGCTAGGGGCTTTAGCTTCTGATTCAGTTTTAATGGCTTTTGTGATACCACTTTCTCAAAACCTTCTTTTTATCTGGACATGCCATCTATGCTTTCATTTCTTTTCTAAGATGATCACATTTCCTTGTATTTCATGCAATAGGTAAAGAGTGTCTGTAGTGTGAGACTGAATGAATATCGAGCCTTACAAATATTAGGATTAGGTATGTTGATATATGCTAAGAACAATCATGTGCAAGAAGACTGGGATTTTTTTTCAGGCTTTCTTATGCTTGTCTTCCTGCTATAATATCATCTAAGGAACAAGAGCCTTTACTTTTATATAACTCAGGCTGCAGCAGTAGAGTTCCTTCTTTAAAAAGTAAAATAATTACCTTTCTACCATCCAAAAAATTATGGGGTTTTAATATTTTTCTTTTTCACTTGCTATACAATACAAATGCATGAACTAGTTTCTTAGGTCAACTGGGATTTTAAAGAAGAATATCAACAAAGTTAGTATACTAGGATGAAGACAAAGGGAAACTGAGATGAAAGAAGATTGTGACAAGAAAAGATCAACAAACAAGTTGATCTAATTTGTGACAAGAATAAAATGCACAGCCCCGCATTGGCTGCTAAATGTAATTAGAGCAGAACTAAGACTGTTAGTATTATTTTTTATATGTGCTACCATGACACATTATGTCCTGCTTTAAGACAGACATCCTGGAGAGGTGACTGATGCCCTGAGCCTGTCAGTGTTTAAGAGGGTTTTGAAAAATGCCCTTAATAGCATGTTTTAACTTGATCAGTCCTGAATGGGAAAGGCAGTTGGACTAGATGATTGTTGCAGGTCTCTTCCAACTGAAATAATCATGGAGGCATTTCAGCTGAGCTGTCAGTTGTGTCACCTTTTAGAGAAATAGACCTATTTTTCAAACTTTTTGTAGATGTTAGAAACTGTGCAACATTTTTCCATGGACTATTTAAATCCCATATTAAGCAGTGTGGAATTACCTCACTTTGTTGTTATCTATAGCTTGCATTGCATCTATTTTTAAGGCAGTTTTTTTTAAAACGGGGAGGGGAAGGATTAAAAAAAATACTGCCTCATGGTGATTTTGCATCTTTAGCATTTCTTGTCTCACAGTAACCATTAAAAGAGTATTAGTAAAACTTCTGAAAAACTGAACAAAATGTCAATTTAAATGTCACTGAGTGATTCCTGCTGGTAATAGAATGATTTGATACAACTGTAGACATGGATGTTTGTGGCTCTCAGGGCTGATCTCAGTAAAATATCAGCTTTTAGTCTGAAAAAAGTATTTCTGCTATGTAAACTAATTTAAGAGTGCTAGTAAACTGCCCCTACATATGCTGTCATGTCAGAGATAGTTTGCTCACAGGAAAATAACTTTCATAAGGTAATATTATAATGAAACCAGATGACCTGGCATTCTTTGTTGAGAGGTGCTAAAAGGTCTAGTTACACAAAAAAAGAATGGATTACTAGTGCATGTATGCAAATTTCCCAATGCTATTACTGAAAGTTATGGGATGCTCTTAAATCTAACTGTTAAAAAGTGTCCTTTGCCTGCACAGCTGTTGTAGGGATTCTCCAAATGTGGAAGCTAGGTAAGGGTTAGAGAAACAGGAAGGATTTATTTTTCTATAGTTTCCTCCTTTTTAAAAAATTGAGTGAAAAAGTACATAGGAAAAAGTGGTATTCCCACAGGAGGCTGAGCAAGAGTTTATTCCACACAATGAATGGAAAATATTCCAAGAGTGATGCTGAAATTTTCAGTCAGGTCATGTAGTCTCTTAGGTAAGACAGATAAGCTTTAAACATGTGAGAAGCTGAAAGTTTAACTACCAGGTGGCTGAGGTGGTGACCTGTGTGGGAGGAGGCCGTGAGCTACCGTGTGCCATTCACAAACAGCATCCTGTGAAGCTGGTGTAAGCAATCTCTCACATGCCAAAATTCCCACTAGTCAGAGGACCATGTGGTTCCTGTTCTCAGAAATATTTGAGGGACTGACAACTGCTTTGGGGCAGAAATGCTTCTGGGTATGTGCTGCTAGAGATGCTGCTAGAGGGATTGTTGGGGACACTCTTGGAAAGAGGCTCCCTGCCAAAGGGCTTGTACTTCTAAAGGGACTATGGCCTGTGGGTAACACCTGCTGGAGTGAGAACACCTCAGAGGAGTTGGCAGCCTGTGAACTGTAGCCCACGGATGATCCACGCTGGAGGAGAAATATCAGCAATGGGGTGATTGTGAAAACCTGAAGAAGCAAAAAGTAGGAGAAAGATGAGTAAAATGATACGTAGATTGACAGGGGAGGTGGGGGAAAGCAAAAAGAGAGCACATACCCCAACCTCCTGTGCTGTCTCTCACCTCATTGGTACAACAAAGATGGACTCAAGGAAGTTGAGAAAAAGAAGGGGAGGATAGGTGTTTGAAGTTGAGCCTGCTAAGACTGAAGTAAAATTGTTTATTTAACTTGTTTGATTGTTTGTATCCTCTTTCTTTTTAATTCCTGAATCACTGATCAGAATTTTGTGTAAAACTGGTAATAAGTTAAGCATAATTAAGTATTAATTTCCTGAATCAAAACTGATTTGTCCACAACAATGGACTGACCCTTTGCTGTCACATAATTGTGAATGTTTTATCTCATGGCCAAAACACTGATTTGAACAAGTAGTCCTGGCCAAGGGATGTATTAATGCCTAATTACGTGGCAGAAGCTGTAGTTCCAGGCATATGACAGTCTTGTGATTGGATGTGTGAGCAGCCATCACCATCTAGGCAGTTGTAAGGTCACCATTTATTCCAGTGTAGTCATTATGCACTAGCATGGAATAAAGAAGGTTTGAGTAAAATAATGCTTGTGCAGAAGACATTTGGGTAGAGAAAAGGCTATTAATCCAAATAAAAGAGCAAAAAAGAGCAAGCTGGGTCAGCTGAATTGACCTGGCAAACTGCATCTGGCCTGCAGGTTATGATCAGGAAGAACTGTGACTGTATGAAATCCTTGGACCATAGTTTCATCATTATCCTTCCACAAGTGTAGAACAATTTCCTGCCATGGTTAGAACTGCATGCATGAACAAGTTTCACCGAGCATCTGTGTGATACTGAGGTCCTGTTGAGAACTTAATCACAAATTCCTATTTATTTGAACAAAGGCAGGTATATTAAGTTTTCTGAAAGGAAAGTTGTTTTTTTAAAGCTGTGTAAGGTGTTTAACCATTTTAAAAAACTTAATAAAGCGGTTTTGCTTTTGTTCTGACGTATTGTGCATTTACCCAGGTGTGCGCTAGTTTACCTCTGACCATTCTTTACATCCTGAATACATTTTAGAACTTCCTTAAGCTTTCAAGGTTAAAATCTTCTCCAACCAACCAACATACTGATTTAGAAGAAAAATACACGGTACTGTATCTTTCTGACCTTGTCTGATAAATCAAGTCACTGCATATTAATAAAAAAGAGAATGTATTTTTCTGTTATTGCTAGTATTAATTGTTTCTAAATCTTCTTTGAAAAAACTTTTCTCTACATTCAGTAATACTCATGTAAACTTAACTGTTATATCTGATAGCAATGCTGAAAACTGGTAGAACATAATGTAATCATAAATGACCATTTTCAATGTTCTGTTAAAATGTGTTGCATGTTTAATGCTAGATTTAAGATAGGATTGATTTCAATTAGTGTTCCATATCCCATTTGTTAAGAAATGTTAATTTTTAGAGAATTTATGAATACTTAAAACTTAGTTATGATTCTGAATAGAGCAAATGACAGTATAAGAAATAGGATGAGAATAAAGTTATCAATTTTAAAATAAGTATGTAGTGGGGGGGGTGTACAGTTGTGCCCATGAACAGATAGAAATATCACTCTTCATTCTTACAGATCAGCAAAGGAATTGAAACATAGTGCTGTAAAATAAAACTAAATGCAGCTGTGATTCTGTTTATATTAGTAAGCCAGAAGCATTTTGCTTGAAAATTTGCCAGGAATAAAGTGTAACACCCACTTTTCTTTTTTTTTCTTTTTTTCCCTGGTGCCATTTTGTGTCATTTGCTTAAGGACTAAATGGCAGGCAATTTTCATGGTGTTACTTATTCATATCTAGATGAAGTGATGCTCTAAAACTAATCCTTGAACAAAACAAGCTGCTCAAACAAAGCTTTTGAACATGCCACTCACACAAAAAAAAATTACATACATTTGAGATTATTTTTAATGTACTTTTATTATATGTAAAACATAGATGATACTGCACACAAATTATTCCTCTGTAATTTTCTATATAAATATTTTTAGTTTGTTTTAGAATTAGCAGTTACTAGCTAACTGCAAAATGAAATGTAGTAAATGCAAGTTTGATATACAAACAATGTGCACAATAGCAACAGTCAGTAGGTATAAAAAATACCTGTTATCAAGAAGTGTCCATAAATAATGAAGGCCAAAGGGAAAACTATCCCATAGGCTTCTAATGAATGTTATTATTTTGCCCTTTATATATTGTTTACAGTCTTTTAACTGCTCTTGTATCACATCAGGTTTATGAATTCCCGGACATTATTGGTAAAAATAATTGTTGACAACAGAAAACACTGAAATACCCTGGAAAGTGTATTGTTATCACTTCATATTCTCCAATATGACAAATCAAATATTTTTACGATATTATGTTGTCTTTATATCTGATTAGGTACACCATAAAACTTTTCTAGGCTTCTAATGAGAAAGTTCTAGTGAGAAGCCAAGGGCCCCATATTTATGGAGTGAAGTAGGTGGTAGATACAGTATCCTGTTACTGAGGAGGGCCGCAGAAACACCCACTGATCTTTTCTTGCCTGAAGCTGTGCATCCAAAGTCGAAATGTCTCCGAGCTGCCATGGCACTCACCTACCTGTACACAGTCACAGCCCAAAACCACATTCCAGCTAATAGCCATGAAAGCATTTGTGCATTCTTTGAGAATACAGAAGCAGAGCAAGTAACATGAACTAATCTCTGTCCTACAAGAAACAATCAGCATTTTTATTGGTCTATTTTTTTTTATTATGACTGTCATTTGTATTCATGACTTTTTATTTTTCTCTCTTTATACAGCTGTCCCTCGCACAAGTGATACACAGTGTAGCTCAGTTCCAGAGCCTCGATATGGAAGGAGAATTGGCTCTGAGTTTTCAGCAGGCTCTGTTGTTCGATTTGAGTGCAGTCCTGGCTATCTGCTACAAGGCTCAAAAGCTATTCGATGTCAGTCTGTACCAAATGCCTTAGCTCAGTGGAATGACACAGTACCAAGCTGTGTAGGTAAGCAATTACGTTTAAGTTGTCTGTTCTGTCTCATGTCTCTAAACAGCCAGGAACTGTTTCAGAAAATAGTATTTAACCCGTATATTCACTCTCCTTTGATTAATATCAGTCATGCTCAATTTAAAAGAGCAGTTTTCCATATCAAGAAATAATTGAGTAGCAGCTGGCTCATAGGCAGTATAGTGTTTCATATAATGACTTAGATTATATGAACAAGTGTGATGCACATTCTCTTGAACATTCATTATTTTCATGACTTATCTACAGCTTGAAATACATGACAGAATTCAATTCTCCAGAAGTGTCTTTACCTGTTTTATTACACAGTAGTTGTCATGCATTTCTATCACACATAGGATAATGATTTCTTTTTTAGAGCAAAAGCATAGTGTATATTGAATAATGATAGCATTGTTAAGTATAACTAATTTTCTTTAGTCTGTCAATAGACTTGCACTGAAATAATGTTTAGCCCTCCAAAGTTTTTTTGTAAACATTGAAATATTTTACCTTCTCCCTATTTGGATTTATATCCAAAAGTCATTGCTATTCCTAGGAATTTAGTCTAGAATTAATTAGAGTGTTCTAAAATTAAATGTAGGTATACTATTTTCTGCATATTTTGTTTTTTTATTCTGTTTTGTTCTGTTTTCTTGAACCTTAAGGAAGCAAGTGTATATACGGTTAAAATATTTAATGTACTACACTGCTCTATCAATTAGATTCAATATTGGAACTATCTTGAGCTGTGGGTGAATTCACATAATTTCTGTCAATCATGATTGCGTTTAATGTTATGTCTTTACAGTTGTTACTCTAAGGTAAGACAAGATTAGGCTCTGCTGCTGGGCTGTTCTAGGCTGCACACATGCAAAATGAAGTTCATTTCTGAAGTGTTTATTCAGGCAGCATGTATCTTAGGCTTGATATCATTAATATATTTTAGATAAGAAGCTTTCTAAGTTCAGATGATTGCTTCATGTCTTCTATTTTTTTTTACAAAAGCAAATTATTACAATTACCTTGATCTCAGTAAAATCATTAGTACTTCTCTGTTCTCTAAAGTGGTTTAAGTTGTGTCATAATTTGTTATAATACTTTCTTTCAGTGCCATGCAGTGGGAATTTTACTGAGCGCAGAGGTACTATTCTTTCACCAGGTTACCCTGAACCCTATGGTAACAGCTTGAATTGTGTGTGGAAAATCATAGTGACTGAGGGATCAGGTATTCAGGCAAGTCTGTATTCTGTCAAGCATGGAATATTAAGTACTTTGTTTATTTCTCTAGAAATTTCATGAATTATTAATCCTATAATTTGGGGGTGGGGTACTTCAAATAGAAATGATTTGGATTTCTCATCATTGTTCTTTGGTTAGCTTAATTTTATGTTACATTATTTTCACATGGGAGTATGAATGAGAAGTGAGTAACAAGCAGTTTTCTGTTTTAACTGTCTAGTATATTGAAAGCAGGTCCTGATCCTTCAATCTGGTATGCAAATGCCAACTCTTTCTATCTGCTAGGGTATTACTGAGGCCCCTGAGAGCTCTGCAGTTATTTGGATTATCTGCTGATTTACACTTTGAGTAATTATTTAAAGTGATGCAACACACATGCAAAATCCTTCTTACTTACCTATTGCCATATTTTCTAAGAGTTAACACAATGTAAAAAGTGAACATTGATTTTTTATTTACTTATTTTTCACTGAGGTGTCTTTCTTTTGGTTCTCTTATTTTTATTTTCTTTGGTACATTTTCTCTTTTTATTTTTTTGATTTTAGAACATTTGAAAATGCACGTGGCTTGTTGGCCTAAAAAGTTCTGTGGTCCTTTTTTACAGATCCAGGTCATCAGCTTTGCCACTGAACATAATTGGGATTCCCTTGAAATATATGATGGTGGAGATATGACAGCACCACGTCTTGGGAGCTTTTCAGGTTAGGATATGCCATGATTTAAAGATACAGTTTTATATGTAGATATGTATGTGAGAGAACATGTCTTTATTTGCTCACACATATAGACAAGGAGTATGTATTCCATAATTTCTGATACCATTATGAAATGGTCTCATTTTTGGGAGGAGACTTCCATGTGTAAACATGTCAATATTCAAATTCAAAGAGGTTTTCAGAAGAAAATATGACACTAAAATGTTTAACTTTGATTAGTGGCATTTAGTTGATAATACTTTCAAGAAAACCCTTTCTTTTATCTTTCCTACCCCTCCCATAGAGGATATACGGTGATATAAATTGGTACTGACATTCAAGAAGCTTCCTTTTATAGCTTTGACTTAACTTATCCTTATTAGCCTCCCTTTCTCATGAAAAAGATCAAGCATTCAATCTTCATCTAAAATCACCAGACCTCACAGAACAAACTGAATTAATACAACTGGGATAAAACAAAAACAGATAATTAGTTGTTTAAAATATACATCAAGAACATACACTGTTTCTCCTTTTTTAGGAGGCAGTTTTTTATAGAAAGAGTGATTTCTGTAAATCAAACCAAGATAAAGGGATTAAGTCATGAATAATAACCCAGACTAATGCTCTGATTCTGGTGTAGCTAAAGCAGGTGGATTTTTGGCTCTCTGGTGATTCCACAAACTTTTAAAGTATAGATATATATTGGATTAGTAAGGAAATGAATAATCAACTGAAAAACTTATGGGTGAATGCAATGCCATAAGGTGTGGCATATCCCTTTGCCCCAGTTAGGGGCAGCTGTGTTGCCTCCCAGGTTCTTTGCTATCCCCAGCCTCCTCACTGGTGGGGTGGTGTGAGAAGGCCATGCCACTGTATAAGTGCTGCTCAGCAATACCTCAGACATCCTTGTGTCATCAATATGGTTTAGGTCACAAAGCCAAAACACAACATGATGCCAGCTACAGTGATTAACTCCATCCCAGCCAGACCCAGCCCAAGAGATTATAACAATTTATATTAAATGCTAGTTACAAGGCTGTATGTTAAATTGGCAATAAGGAAAATGAAATTATGAAAGTTAATCTACCTTTGGAAGTGTATTATGTAGTAAATATATTGGATCCCTTGAATAAAGAACAGATGAAATGATGCATTTAACAATATTCTATTTAACAATACTCAAGACTCAAAACACTTCCTTATTCTACAAAATAAATATGTCATCTTGTTTTAGCTTAAGAGCTTTCCTAATTTCCAGGGAAAATGAAAAAGACAGCTTTTTGTATTAAAAATATTTCATTGGAGAAAAAGTAGCATGGATTTATTGCCACTTGGATTTGTCTCTTGTATAATGAATGTCAGACCTAAAATGAAGAACTATTTTTCTGCATGGGAAAGAATATATAAAAAGGACATGAAATTTTCTGTTCTCAAATCCTAGCCTGTAGCAGGCTCTTTGGCTTATTCGAACACACATTGCAATTGTGTCTGTTAAAATTCATACTGTTCTTGTTAGTCTACTCTTTCAGTCTCTCCAAGTTTCTCTGTCATGTCAGCCCCTCCACTCAGTTCAGTGTCATCAGCAAACTTGGTGAGGGTGCCTTCAATCCCACCACCCAAGTAATTTCTGAAGATGTTGAAGCAGTGTGGGGACCAGTATCAGTCCCTGGGGGTTTTTGACAGATAGCCAGCCTGAAATATGACATTGAATGTGGCAATTATGAGAATAAAAAACTAGCCTAATTTATTTCCCACGGCACAATAGGATCTAACTTCCCATCCTATTGATTATCACCCTTTAAGGAAGTTAAAAACTGGTGTTAAATGATCCTACAAAGGAACAGAACTGCCAGGTCATTTTTATTCATTAAAGAGTATAATAATCATTATGAGTTAACATCCTTATTGTTACAGGACACCTTAAACATCCTTAAATATATTTCACATTCTTTATGGATACTGTTGAGGAATACAGCTCAAGCTGCCCATTGAGCTCTGGGTTGTGCAGCCTGAGGCAAGAGGCCTTGAACTGCCAACACCTTGCAGAGCAAAGGGCCCAGGGTCATTTGGCTCAGCCTGGTGAAAGGACACTCAGAGACATGGCAGAAGCTGAGGACTAGGGAGGAAGAGACTTTTGTGAGTGATGAGACTGTGACGTGGAAAGGTCCAGGGGTTTCTTGGTTGAGATTCTCCTTGGAGGTATCATCTTGAGCTGTTTTGGTGTAAGTGCACTGTGAATAAATGGCTTTATGGAACGAGACATCCAAGACTGCTGTGGGAGACCCAGGGTGGAATCTGTGAGGACACCCAGTCTGACTGTGAGAGTGGGGTGTGCAGGGAGTGAAACGAGGACCTGTCAGCCGCTGGAGCAACTGGAGCCGCCCGCTCTGAAGGGGCTTCGGTCCCTGCTGTGAAGGTCTCTGGTGGTGGGAGAGTGACCACCCTCTCTGGGTGGTCAGACAGGGATGTTTCCTTAACAGATACCATGAAAAGTCCTTCTTCCAGGAAGATGCTTCACTGTTTTCTGTACTCCAGAGTAATATTGTGTGGTGTGAGTGCTCCATACTGTCTGAATTCGATACTTTGAGTTTGTGTCAGACAGTAAACACCTTCCTTAAAGGCCAGCTTGTCATCTCTCTGCTCCTCTGTTAATATCAAGAGTTTGCTTAATTCATTTTTAGATTTAAAAGTATTTTCCAGTTCCTAGTGTAGATTTTAGGCTCAGGAAGATAATTCTTTTTAGCATTTCTCTTTAAGCCCAAGTTTCACACTCATACCTAGGCTGCTCATGGTTACTATAGAAACAGAAAATGTCCCACAGGAAATGAGAATATTTCTTATGCATCCACCATTGAAGTTCATTAGCTACTTGATATTGTCTTTGAGGGTAATCACAGAAAATGATGTAATTTTTAGCCTCAGTAGATCTTCCACCTTTAGACAGTGGAGTATGAGTTACATGGTATCATGTGGTAATAAAATCAGTGATTGTCAGACTTAGCAATTCCAGTGGCTAAGAATGTATCCAGGGTTAGTGATAAGCTTGTTGTGTAACATGCACAGTTTTATTATAGGTATTTGAATTAGGAAAAGCTTGTATGTCTTTTTTTTTTTTTTTTTTTTTTTTTTTTTTCAA